>BMAU01020187.1:1122500-1294264 GCA_019973935.1 Trichonephila clavipes
ATGAAGTGAGAAAAAACCTTCCCTTTGACAAAACAGTGGCTAAGCCGCCAACGTGGTTGTGTTTGTAATTCTTTAAATAATTAGTTTTAATCCATTAATTTTTATTAATTATAATTAAATTATTGTATTGTCATCCAAAATAATCATTCATATTAAATTTTAGCTCAATTGAGTACTTTAAAATTTATTTTATTAACGATTGAAAATTCCACCAAGATAAATAAATAAATAAATATATAGAGAGTGTGAGTTAATAGAAGGAATTGAAAAAAAGGATTACTATTACTACACAATTTATCAAGATAAGTGTTACTTTCTGTACATAATTTTTTAAATGACCGACCCACGGGGTCACTGGTAATTATTAAACTTGTTCTTAATTTAACATTGTTAAATTAAGTATAAAATACATTGTGCGGTACTGATACATTTATGAGGGAAGTGCAAATGGGTGTTTTATATTTTATTATGTTAGAATGCATTTTGTTTGTTTACTTTCAATAAATTAATAATTTTTGTTTAAATAATCTTTTGTTTTCGACTTTTCAATATGCTCGCGTCCCTCTCGTAGAACTATCCCGCTCCTCTAGGGGGTCGTGCCCCACAGTTTGAGAAACGCTGGACATAATGATAAAATCACGAAGCATTGCAATTGCTTAGAGACAACGCTATTGAAGCAAAAGTTTCATTTTAAGACATTGGCCGACATAGTTCACATTTTCGCCCAACCACGAACTTTTCTAAAAAAAGAAACAAAAAAGAAGTCATTTCGTTTTCATAATAGAATTAGTGTGGCAGTGATATGAACTATCAAATCAAATGCAAGTTTAAAAAACAGCAAATTATATCTTGAATTTTTTTTTCTTGTTCTTGAACACATTCGAATAACTTATTTTGTCCCATGAATATTTGTAACAAGACAAAAGAAATTTTGTTATACAGGGTTTCCCAAAAATAGCATGCTAACTCGGACAGCCAGATTTTTCACTGGTAGTATATAAAAAAGCCTAAAGCAGAGTTTCTTAAACTGTGGGGCATGCTCCCTAATGGGCCCGATTACCTTAAGAGGGGGGCGCGAGCATTCAGAAAAATCAAAAACAAAAGATTATTTTAAAAAAATATATTAATTTACAGAAAATAAACAAACAAAATGTATTCTGACATAATAAAAAAAGTAAAATACACATTTCCACTGATATTATAATCTTATAAATATATCAGTACTACGCAATATACACTCATTTCCATAAATTAAGGATAATGAAATTCAGGCAAAGAATTAGACAGAAGCAAAACAAATTTGACTTATATGTAAAGTCTATTTATTAAGCAAAATGTAAAGAGCAAAAAAGATGCTATATGTTTGACATACTTAATAAAACTTGCGATTTTTACTCCCTGGAGCAAATTTTAAAAAATAACCTATTTACAAAAAAACATATCATGGTTAGTATGATGGTTAATTCGGAGTATATCTCCCGGACGATGCTATTCTGGCCTTACAACGCCTAGGCATGCTGAGTATCTAATTATCAAAGTGATCTTGGGAAATATTACACCACTCATCAAGCAATGCCATCCGAAGTTCCGGTAGTCAGGTGGGAGGGGGTTGACGGGCTGCAATTCGTCGGCCAAGCATATCCCACACATGATCTATTGGATTCAAGTCCGGTGAGTATGCTGGGCAATCCATGCGCGTGATATTATCCGATTGAAGGCATTCGTCTACAATGTTTGCACGGTGAGGACGGGCGTTGTCATCCATAAACAGAAATTCAGCACCCATGGCGCCCCGAAACAAACGTACACGTTGTTCCAGTATGACATCCCGATAGATGTGGCCTGTCAACGTTACACTCTGAACATGCAGGTCAGTTCTGGAACTAAGAATAATTCCTCCCCAAACGAGCCATCCTGCACTAACGTCAGTGGTGTTCTCTTGGTGGTAACGGGTACCTGGCACTCTCCATATTAAAGTCCGGTGAGAATCAGACTGCAAACTAAACCTGGACTCGTCGGAAAACATCACAAAAGACCACTGTTGTGTTGTCCATAATGCATGCTGTCTACTCCAGGTTAATCGCAGCCGACAGTGAGCTGCGGTAAGTGGAACACATCTGACAGGCCTACGAGTATATAGTCCAATGTGCCCTAAGCATCTGTACATGGTCTGCCTTGAAGCTGTCGTACCGGTAGCTGAAGAGAGCTGATGAGACATGTCTAATGCTGTGCTCCGTGTGTTTATTTTGGCAGTAACTACCAAATACCGGTCTTCATTCGGCGTTGTTACTCGTGGGCGACCTGTGCTGTAACATCTACTCACATTACCATCATCTTGGAATCGTTGCCAAAGCCTGGAGATGGAACTCTGGGCGATTCCAAGTTCCTCGGATACTTCCAGCTGGGTACGTCCCCATTCCAGTCGTCCAATATTTCTACCACATAAAAAAATCATCCAAATGCTTCCTCTGTGCCATAACTATGCGGTTATTGCACTGAAAGGCTTTTAAAGCGCTTGTGGACAATTTTACTTCTTTGCCACCATTCCTCATATACCCCTCTCTTACACTCCCATCATTGTGACGTACTATCCGCGCCATCTGGTGGTTTCCTGTAATTTGCATATTCTTCTTCAAAATGTGTGATAATTCTACAGGTGAAATTTTTATTTTAGAGTTCAATTTTTGTGGGATTCTGAACTATTCTTAATTTATGGACATGAGTGTACTTTAATAGCATATAGTATTAAATTTTCTATAAAGATATTTCAAAGAATGATTGTTATGTAAGGATATCTTGCAAACATGCACTTTAAACATCATTGACCTAAGGATATTTTTATAATTGATATTTTTATAATAATCTATAAGAAAATGGATTTTTTTTGCATCTTTAAAAACTCATTAAATGTACTGTTTTGTCTTATTTTACACTTCTAATTGAGAGACAAGATTTCTTTTGAAAAACTTAATAGCGTGGCGCATGTCAAGGATTTGAATATAAAATTGTTAAATGAAGCATGAGAGTTGAATTACAAAAAGCTATTATCAAGCACACTTCAAGTGGTTCTAACCCAATATTAAAACAAATACTAAACTTACAATGAACTTTTTAAAACAGCCGAAATTTAAAACATCCATAATTGCATTGTATTTTAACTTCCTATCGTTGGACTTGTAACCAGAGCTTTTGTAATCCCAATGAGCATGATGCGCATAACAAAGAATATACGTGACAGTAATATTGAGCATGGCCCCTATCAACAATCAAAGCCCAAGTGAAATCAAAACGGATCATGCCATAGCACACGCAAGATGAAAAGAAGCGAAAAATTGTGATCTCATCTTTCAAACAAAGCGATTCTGAACAAGTAATTTGCTGAGATTGCAAATTTTTGAACTCTGTGTGAAGTATATTGATTTAGTTATGTGATATTCTTCATCATCTTCCTTTATTTTATTCTGAGAAAAAAGTATCATGGTTATTTTTCAATTATAAATTTGCCTCCTTTCATAGATAGATTATTTTCATAGTCTGTTTTTCAATCTACTTAACACGCCGATGTCATTATGTTTCATTGCTGTGAAAATAACGTATGTATTTGCATTTTCGCATTGACTTGGGATAAAATGATAAACATAAACATAAAATACAGAGAGTTAGACATTTTAAATGAGAGACAATACTAATTTAATTCGTTGAATGCCTTGTTAAAATACCTTGAGTTGTAAGACTTCTGTATGCCTATATATTTGTGAAATACATAATTTACTCAAATTAAATGCAGATTTATTGTAAGTTATGTACTATTAGAGTGATTTTCTGTAATTTAAGCAATAGCAAGTAATCCAGTAAAATTGGGGATTAATTATTCAAGAAATTTGAAGCTGTTTTTAAAGGTTAGAATTAACACTAAAATGCACTAAAAAATAACATACTTAAACCAGTGCTTTTCAAAGTTTCAATATTCGCGACCCAATATTTAATCATAATTTTCATCGCACCCTCCCCCCTCATACAACAACAATGTATTAAATTCAATAGTACTATACTTTAATGCTAAAGCTACAATACGATTTTAACCTCTTAAGTGCCACCAGCGTATATAAACGTCTCTCTCAGTCAAAGCGTTAATTTCCTCAGACGTATATAAACGTCTTTCTGAAGTACGATTTGTTCTGTTCTCTGCTATCCCTAAAGTTATTCCAAAGGGTTTTAAAATGCAATAAAATGACCTTGACAAAGTTTGTGGAAGATTTACTTATATTTCAGATTATTTTTGATTTTTTTTAATTTCTTCTGGTCCCCAATACATCCCATACGAACACCTACGTGAAAAACGGTTGGCATTGGCATGCGAATTGCATAACTCTTAATCGGGAGTTAATGGATTAATTATAAACCATACAAACTATCAAGATAATCGTTAATTTTTGTATGTAATTTTATATATGACAATTGCACAGATTCACTGGTCATTATTGCTCTACTTCTTAACTTAATATTGTTAAATTAATTATCAAATACATTGCGTAGCACTGGTACATTTATAAGTATATTATATCAGTGTAAATTGTATTTTATTTTTTTATTATATCTGAATCTATTTTGTTTACTTTCAGAAAAGTAAAAAAAACAAACAAATTTAATACTTTTGTTTTCAACTTTTCAATATTCTCGCACCCCCTCATAGAGCTGTCATGCCCTCATAGGGGGCGAGTCCTACAGATTGAGAAACACTGACTGTAAATTAAACTTCAAGAGAGCCTTAGAAAAGATATTAAACATTCATAAGATTATCAAATATCACAAAATTATGTGTGTGTAACTCGAGATATTTAATTCATTTCGTTTCAACATAGTTTACGTATTTGTATCAATAAATTCTAGAAGTAAGCTGGGATTCATTGGATAAAATGTAAGTGATAGATTAGAGAAAATCCGTTTCTTGAAGTTTGAAGTGCAACCATGAATAAAAGTAAATGTATTGGGAAATATTTTAAACACTAAAACAATGAATTTACGTGTTACATTTTGATTTGAATGAATGGATTTTTATCCACCCTACATGAAATATATAATTCTAATATCTTTTTTGAAGTGATAAAACTTCTTTAGACACGTTTGGTTTTCTTGGAGAGTGAACTTGAATGATGCGTTTTAAAAAGCCAAGCATTGCTACGCTCGGGTTTGTAACGCTCGTAACAATGGATCTGAATTTTCTGTAACAACGTAAAGTCCTTCAAGATTTCTTATACGTATGAGAAAATGCATTCTGAACAATTGGTGTATGTTGCATTATCAAGAGCAACTAGTATTGAAGGATTTTACATTGTTATGGCCACAACGATCCATTTTCTATCCATAATTCATCCATGGCCTAAGAGAATCTATAACTTTCAGAGATCTACAAAATGAATTTAAAAGGTTATCACACAAAGCAAACTTAAAACAATCACAGATACCTTCACTACAGTAACTTCATTTACACAAAAAAGAGGATATCAATATATTCTTTGAATTGTCAAAGTTTACGTGCACATGCTTTGGATCTCCATGACAGTGCAATGCAACATGTAACTATATTACTTTTAGCAGAAACTTGGATAAATAATGAAGAAAACATAGATGTTCCAAGTTTTCATTGTATTGCTTAATTCCAAAGACACAATCAAAGAACTGGTGGATTTGCTATATATAAAAATAATGGAGATACGACAACTTATGTCGCTTCAGAAATGGATGTAGCATCAAAGTAGCATAGAGTTTATGATTCACGTATCGAAGAAATTTGGACAGTAAAATGTAGAGCAGGAAATGAACAACTAATTCTAATGATTACAATTTATGTTTCACCAAATCAAAGAGTAGAGAGAATTATCGAATTCATTAACAAAAATTTAGTTGCATACACTGAAGCCGGATCAACCCTTCTTAACAAATTGCCTATTATTTTAAGTGTGGATTTTAATGTAGATTTTTCAAAAGACAAATCATGGCTTTCAGTAGATTTTTTAAAATCAAAATTCAATTATGTCAAATCATTCAAACGAAAGCCCGACGAAGTACGAGACAACGCATGACGAAGTGTTTTTTTCGATATTTAAATAATTTAAAATCTAATATATTTATAAAATATTTTAGCTACCAGAAACCTTTTTTCCACCTAAACCCATAAACCTTGTTTCCTTTTTATATACCCATTAATTCACAAATATGATTGTATATTTAGCAAAAAATATTGCTTTATGAGTACAGACATATGAATAAATAATTTTATATGCAAATAATAATATCCTCCAGTTTTTCTCATTCACCTAACTAATCCATGAAATGAAATTAAAAAATTTCAAGCTATCATTTCTATCGCGTAGTCATAAGCACTCACTATCCTTTTTTATAATCCTTAGTGGATGTTTGGATTAAAACTCTTCAAATTAACTTCAAGAAAAAGCATTTTTAATGGGTTTTTTACTTAATAGTATAAACATAAATAATTTTCATCTTACCTCCATTGTTTTTCTCTCTCTTTATATACATATATTAAGTTATAGCAATTTAGTATTATATATATATATATATATAATTTCCTCTAGCATCCCTTTAATTAACTCGTTTTTATAATATTTAAACAAGTTTTAGTTCTTTGGTTCAAAACTAACACCTTAATCTTAATCGTAATCAACTGGTATCAGATATCCCTTTCCCGCCCTTTTTTAATAAATCAGAGTTCTTATTACAAAATAGTCATGTGGTCTTCACCGCCGGCTATAAATACTAAAATCTGGAAAGCCCGCTCTCTCTTCTCTCCGTAATCATGTAGCCAACCTGCTGCAGCGCGTTGTGTGATCGCTCTTTTTGTCTGCTTGCCTTCACCATGTAAATGTCACCGTATGCGTTTGCTTCCAACTCGTTGTCTTATATATGTGTAAATAACTGCAGCTTTTTCATCTATTACGTTTTATGTGTTCGTGAGCTTTCTGTGTTGTAACACTTTTGATGTTTCATGTCAAAATAAAAAGATCAACGTCGATTTTGAAGATGTTTTCTGTGAAACTCTATGTAAACAAACAAATACACCAACACCAGTCAACACGCTATTACACACACACACACACACACACACACACACACACACACACACACACACACACTCACACACGCACACACACACACACACACACACACACACACACACACACACACACACACACACACACACACACACACACACACACACACACACACACACACACACACGCACACACACACACACACATATATATTTACAGAGTGTTGCAAATTTCACCGACAACTTCAGAAGGATAATAGTAGACAGCAAAGCGACGGCAAATCACCATAAACCATGGAGACTCAAACCACATTTATTTGGAATAATTAGCAAAAACAATTATGAAGGGTGTTATTTCGAACGGAATGAAAAGAGGATAACAAGAGACAAGGAATATATTTATCGGACGTAAAGCATGTTTACGATACAAACAAAGCATCATGGCTTGACGTCATGAATGCAACAACAAGTGACTGCCAAAGAAATTGTTTAAATTTGCGACCACGTAGCACAGCCGGCACCAACGGACGAAGGATTGTTGGACATGTTAAAAAAAGTTCACTGTGCTGGTAATATAAGCTGAAGCAACGACAATCTGTAATATAAGATTCTCCACTGTAGCCACCGGCGTCTAATGCTCAGGTAATTTCCGTGTAGTGACGAGTACACAAGCGATTGATATCCGGGAAGAATGGAGGCCAAGCATTAGGTCTGCCAATGGTCCAATTCATCTCTTGTGATTGGGGGTTGCAATACCGGGATAACGAATACCGGTATTTTGAGCCCTTTTTAGAATTTGTTTAATACCGGCATTCACAAGTTTAAATACCGGTTTTTCTGTATTTACTAAGATTTTTTTTTAAATTGTCTCAACTATATACCTAAGGATCGTCAACGTAGCAAAATAGTATACCTTTCAATTTTATATCTACTTAACGCGCGAAATTAAACAAATTGGGAATATTAAGTTGCATCGTACAACCAAGAGAAGTGATAAAATATGTGAATCATCCAAGGCAGATCAAAACTACTTTATTACAGCTCAGAGTGATACTGCCCATACGCAGAATTCGTAGTCTAATATTTGTTCTGTAAAAACAAGTTTTTAGTTGTGAAGAAAGTGTGTAATATATTTCGATATTTTTCTTAATTGATGAGTAGGTTATCCACATTGTATTTACCTTGGGGTTCTAAATATTTTTTCAGATTCATAATATATATACTCATAAATATTAACTCATAATAACGAATAAGAATAACTAATCACACAGAAGAATGAAAAAGAAGAAAAAAAAGACTAAACAATTCAAATTCGATCAAATTTATTATAAATTTTCTTAAAATGTTTTACCCTCAAACCTATCCACATTCAGAAGAATCCGGTCCGATTATCGAAGATCATGATGACACTAATGTAGATAGTGAAAGGTATTGACTCTTGAACAAAAAATAGAATTACCGAAAGCTTAAAAAATTTCGACAAACTGAAAAACAGTACAGAAATCAGCTATATCCAAAACCACCCGACGAGAAATCAATTTATTTGAAGATGAGGAATTTAGAGGTAAATACTTTAATATTTACACTTTCTTGTAATTTAAATAAGCAAGATGTTTCTTTACTTTTTTGTCATTATTTATATACTATTACAATTTATATATAAGTTACAATATTTTTTTGTGATACGTACACACTCTAAAAAACTGGCAGATAAAACAAAGAAACACCTGTGTTTTCTTTCTTTATCTATAATTCTACTACAGGTAATAAAACTGGTATCCCAATATTGAGATCCATGTAGGGCAGCAATTTCCGTAAAATCTGTTTTGAACTGAAACATCCTCCCGTTGGTGTAGAGTGGTCGTTAGGAGAGGGGGTGCCAGCTCAGGTAACATCCACGTCAATAGACCATGGTTCAAAATTACGTGGACCTTCGCCAAAAGCCCTCGTGTAGCTAAACAGCGTGGCGTTAATATTCCCTCACTCATTCTCCGGTATTAAGACCTAAAAATATATCGAATACCGGCATTGTACTTTCGATCCGATATTGAAATCCTTACTTGCAATCCGTATAGTGCGGAGGTGTTAACTCAACGCAGTTAAAAAAGGTACTGATACTCCGTCGTGCATGAACCACACAGTCAGTTGCGCAGAGAACGATATTCCCTGCAGAAACTCCGGGAGGACGTACTGTAGGAATACGAGGTATTTTGCGCCATTGTGGTATATAAAAAGACGGTGCGGTCCCAATATATGATCTAAAATCCTTACGGTCCTTACAACGGCTACTTTTATCACGATTTTAGTGTTTAGTGGACTAGAAGCGGTTTGTGTGACCCTACGTTCTACGGCCATTTCATTTATTATCCCCATTCTGTCTATTAACACCCCTTTGAATGTGTCGCTATATTATATACACTAGCTGGTAAACCCGTTCTTCGCACGGGTGAATTGAAAAATTAAACAATAAATATTGAAGGATAAAGAGCTTTTTAATGAGTTAATTTTACGTGAATTGTACATTAAACACAGAAAAAGGCTTTTTGCATATCTCAGCTGAACTAAAAAAAAAGAAAAGAAAACCATGTTTGTTAAATTGCACGTCTGCGTATCTAATAGCTGATAAAAGTGATTTTTTTTATTTATAACTCCTCGTAACTCTACTGTGGGATGTGTGAATTTTGAAAACTCCTTATTAAGCTGATCTCTGCTTAGTAAAAGAAACATATTGTTATAAATTTTGTGTTAATGAACGCTTAAAATAGTGAAAATAATTTATATCTAGCATTGTAATAGGTTAATATTATTTTCTGTTGTATTTATTTTATGTTAAATTTGTAATCTGCCTCACCCTCCGCCTGTTCAAGCCTTCGCAGTTCCTGGCGTTTGCGTAGAGAAAACAAAATGGGGAAACTTTTGCTTCCCACAGTAGAGTATAGATATATCCTGTCACGGAAATTTTTGCAGTGGCAGGATGTTTCCACACTTACTTCACAGTTATCGTTATATTTTAAGGACTTCACACAATATATTTATAAATTATAGCCTATGTGTTATTCTGATGTATAAGCTATATCATTGTAAAGTTTCAATGAAATACATCCAGTTGTGTTTACGTGAAAGAGCAACAAACATCCAAACATACTTTTACATTTATAATATTAGTAAGGATATATGCATTAAAATTATTTAAATTATTGTTATATACTTAATACATCTCGAGTGAACAGAAATGAGTTATATTTGCATTAAACTTAAAAATAAAAATTTATCATTTAAACTTATATTGTCTCAGTTATCATGTGTATATGCATATAAATATTTATTTCGCTCTAATCAGAAACATTATTGCATGTATTTATTATAAAAATTATGACTTTATACATTTTAATCAGATAAAAATAAATTGAAGAATAAGTTAACTGTTCTAACAGCAGAAAAAAATGTGAAACAAAATTGTATATGATAATTACTCTTCCTAAAATATATATATATAATGATTACAAAAGCATTGTCTGAATGAGCGCTGCTTCCTTTGTATTTCATTTTAAATTTTTTCATTTCAGTTGAAGAATAAAAAAGAGAGATTTGGGAGAATATATTCCCTTCAACAACGGAAGTGAAAACTTTTTTCATCCATGAGTTCGTTGTACGTTTCCAATGAATTGGATATTTTATTTTTTTTTCACTTTTGGAAAATTAGGATTATTATCTTTGAGAAGTTCTTGCGTTCCCGAAAATTCGTTTTGGAAGGAAATGATAAAGAAAATTCCAAATTGTGGCTAAAATTTCCGGATTGTGTCTTTACTGGAAACTGATTTTACAAAATAGTGCTTTTTCAAAATCACAGTTCATCGATTATGTTTTCTTTACTGAATTCATTACTGAAAATTTGATATAACAAATAAGAATCATGATAAAATACTTAATTTTGTCTAATTTTATTTCGATGATTTACCTTCAAAATAAATTACTTATACATGTGTAATGTAATATAAAATGAAAATGAAAATTATAAATTATTATAATTTGTGGAAATTGGAACGAAAGCTGCGAATGATAATGCAATGTTATATGTTTGAACAAAAATAGCAGCATATTTTTTCATTTGCATTTTTGAAATAATAAAAATTTGAAATTTCGATTCTTTAGAAAATATTCATATTTCTAGTAGCTTATACTGCATATATATTTCTAAATGTATACAGTCGGACCTCTATATAAGAAAGTTGCTCAATCCCGGAGAATTTCTTTACATGGAAAATTCGGTGTATAGAGGTTCATCTTTTGATATACTTTATAAACCACATTAAACAAATTTTAAATTCATAAATACTATATATTAAAAAATTATTCACACTTTTTTCAAAAAATTTTAATAAATGTTTATTTTTTATATCTTATCCATCAAAAAAGAAAGGAAGAAATAATAACTGCAAGGAAAACAAGAAAAAAGAATGTCAAGAAATTCATGGTATTTTCAATATTAAGGAAACAATTTTATACTAAAATTAATGAATTTTAAGGACATTTTATAATTTAAAGCATGCGAGTAATATATAATATACATTATTTAATAATTAGGATCCGGTACAACTCCACTGAGGGTGAAAGAGGATATCAAGGATGTTTCTGGTGAACTGGGGAATGGGTGTTAAAGTTTGTCCTTCTTGAATGAAACGTCCAGAACTCTATTGCATTCGGTGAGTTAGTATCTAATAAAACCAATCCATGACTTATGAGCACCGTAAAATGTGTTAAAGAGAAAATAACTTGAAATTTTTTCAGAAATACTTCAAAAAAAGAAGAAAAAAAAATTGAATCCCAAAACAAAAAGTTCGTTACATAGAAAATGCACTTCGCTATAGAATACACTTTTGCACTATATGAAGTTTTACGAAAATCGTGAAATGTTCAAGGTTCCAGGAAAAAAGTTCGCTATACAGAAAAATTCGCAATATAGAAGTTCGTTATATAGAGGTTCGACTGTATTAATAAATCCAATTATTTATTTAATTATTTCACGAAATAGAAAAGGATAATTGGAGACAGAAAATTGTTTATTTGTAAATTGGCAAGAACAAATTCGGGAAATAAACTCGACGTCAATATGAATAAAATGCAAGCGATAATAACTTACCGATTATAAAAAAAAAAATAAGATCAGAACTGAAATGGAAACTAATGATAAATTAGCTGAAGATTTTTTGTTTATTGCATACCATTGTCAAAATGATATGTGGTGATGTCGGTGCGTGGATGAAAAAAAAAAGGAAATGTCTATATACGGACAGCAGTGTAAAGCATATTGTGGAATTAAATGTATGAATCTTGCCGATTAAAACTATTATACAGAAATTAAACGGGAAATTTATGCTTTTACAGAGTAGGTTTTATCCTTACTAGTATAATAAACGTGAAAGTTTGTGCGGATGTTTGGTACAATTGAATGGATTTTAATGAAGTTTTACAAAAATATAGCTTATTCATCAGAATAACACACTGGCTATGATTTATAAAGATATTGTGTCAAGTGTCCGAAATATAACGATAAATGTCAAGAAAGTAGGAAAAAATTCTGCCATCTGCAAAAAAGCCCGCGACAGAATATATTTATCTTTTATGTGTGAAGCAAAACTTTTCATTTGTTTTGTCTGCGCCAGACTCCAGGAACTGCGAATGCTTGAACGGGCGGAGTGTTAGGCTGATTAGAATTTTAACATAAAATAAATACAACAAAAAGTAATATTAATGTAGTGAACTTCCAGTTATAAATTATTTGTACTATTTTAAGCGTTCATTACACAAAATTTGTAAAAATGTGTTAATTTTGCTGAGCAGAGATCAGCTTAGGAAGGTGTTTTCAAAAATCGACCCACAAGAGAGTTACGGGGAGTTACAGGTAAAAAAAAATCCTTTTTATCAGCTATTAGATCTATAGTCTTAAAATTTAACAAACAGGTTCTTTTTTATTCAGCTGAGATGTGCAAATAACTTTTTTTTGTTTAATTTGCAATTCACGTAAAATTAACTCATTAAAAACTTCTTTAACCTTCAATCTGTTTTGCTTAATATTTCAATTCACCCATGCAAAGAGCGGTTATAAAAACTATAGTACAGTGTTTCTCAAACTGTGGGGCACGCTACGAGGGGGACGCGAGCATATTGAAAAGCCGAAAACAGAATTTTTAGAATATATATTATTTTATTTTATTAACTGCCAATTAACAATTACGCGATTGGCTCCCCAATTCCACCGAGAAAGGAATAAATAAGTGAATCCTTCGCAAACTCTGTCAAGGTCAATTTTTGCATTCAAAAACCGTCGGAATAATTTATGAATAGCAGAGCACAGAAAGGATCGTACTTCGGAAAGACGTATATATACGGCTGTGCAATTAACACTTTCGCTTATCTAGACGTTTATGTACGCAGGTGGCACTTAAGAGATTAAATTATTGTAGCCTTAGCGTCAACATAAAATATTATTAAATTAATTGCAATTTTTATGGGGGGGCGATGAAAATTATGATTGAATATCGGGCCGCAAGCATTCAAACTTTGCGAAGCACTGAGCTAGTAGAATATAAACATGGATTTTTTGACTGCTGTTTCTTTTTATATGGATTATATCTCATAAAACTCCTTAGAGAGCAACAGCATTGGAAGTTAAAGCATTTTTTCGATAAAGGTATTCAATATGTTCAGGTAACACCTATTCATTACCATTGAATGAAATGTACTTTTATATCTAACAATTATTTGGCTAATACTTTGTAAATCCAAACTTTTACAAATTAAAATGCATTTGAAATATCTTCGTCATTTGTGTTTCAATGTTTATTATTTTTAAAGCTAAATTATCATACCTAAATTGAGCTGTTTTAATGATCAATGAATTTTAAAACAGGGAAGAAAGTTTGTAATTATTTATGTATGGATCATCTATTTGTTCAGTAAATAGTTAGTTGTATGCTAAATTATCCGAAGAGTCTGTTATTATATTTTTATCTTAAGCAAATAAATTAAAAATTAGATTTTATATTGCAGTTAAAAGAAAAATGAAATTACATACGTAAAACATTTATTGATCTGAACACATAATATTTAGTTTATATTGTCCATAATAATCAATGGATAATAATTTATCATCAAATAACCCCAAATAATGGATAACAATTTATTATCGATTAATCCCAATGAATGGATAATAACTAAATATCAATGAATCTCAATTAATGAATAAAAATAAATGTTATCCATTATTTGTGTTTCTATTTCAAGATAAATCGAACAGTTATTGCCATATGTTTTTATATTCAATTAGTAATTATCTCTTCCATTCTATTAATTCTACTTATATTGCCGACAAGTTTATATTTCTTGAATTAGTTCTATTTAATCTACAAATACAAGTAATGAATGGAATTCTAGATTATAGCATCGTATTTTAAATATAGTCAAGATAGGAGATTGATGGTATGAATTGGATTTCATTATTAACAGTAACATCAATGATCGTTAAAAATGGTTGAAAATTGACATTCAATAAATCGAATTTATTTTTGACGAGTATTAAAACTTCATTGGTTCCTCATTTGCAGTTAGTATTCCATGCCAAATTTTGTAAAATAATTTTCAGTTTATTGAAGGCTGTAAATATATTACTTCCGGCATGACTGCTATAAATGTATCAATTAAATGATAACGACACTTTTTTAAAAAAACATTGGCAAAAGTTTTGAAATTAGTCATTTTTAGAAATATTGTTTAGTAGTTGAAACACATATTTTCTCTCAAGTTATTACAAATTGTTTGGTAGAAAAAAAAGCTTCTTTATGTTTTTTTATAAACTTGTTTGCTGTTTTATAACAATGCGCTACATTAATGTGACGTCATGACCGCATGATAACTACAATTATATGTTTCCAGCCAATCAGTTAATAAATTCATGTGATGTTTATAGTCACATTATAATTGCAATATCATATTTCCCTGTTGTCCACTTTCGTTTTTTCAGATACCTTTTTAAAAGTACATATTTGTCAACAATAATGAACTGACATTTTGTTAAATAAAAGGCTTTCGATTTAAAAATAAACATATAATTTCATATTTCTTTTAAGTTAAAAAACGCTTTAAATATTTTTAATGCTTGAACATCTCAAACAAGCTGTTACATTTGAAAATTTATTGGAATTTTATAACTAGAACAACTCGTCTAATGTTAGTTTTGATTTCAATAGAGAACACTTGATTTTTTTTATTATGTGATTATCATGAATTGAGCCTGTTGCTTTTGCAACAGCAACTAGTAAGAGACAATCATAGTTGTTTTACTTTTAGAATTTTGATTTTCGACTTACAATTTGTTGCGTTATTGCATTAACCGATTGCCCGATTTAACATGTGGTTCTCCATGGATCAGTATCATGAATAGTAGTTACTTAAGAATACCTGTGTATGTTTTTTTTTACAATCGAATTTTTTTTCTTATTTACAACACGTACGATTTCTTTCAACCTTTGAAAAAGTAAATGAGTTTCCATTTTCTTTTATTTTTTTTGCATATTAATTGATAATTTTAAATACATTTTGAATTAGTGATGTATCTTAGTTGAATTCTTGGATTAATTATACAGCGAATTTAATTAAATAAAAAAATAGGACAAAATATTCTAATCATAATTTTTTAGAATAATAATAAACAAACCATTGAGAGTGCGATGATCCAAAACTGATTTTAAATTCCAATGTACGAATGAATTAAAACTGTGCGAAACGTAATTTCTTTAATTGAGACAGAGGCATTTTTTAACAATATGTTTATTCACATTATATCAGTTCAGTAAAATATATCTGTGAAAAAGGAAAAAAAATCAATTTTTAAAAACTAATTTTAAGTAATTGTACTCAGATTTCTTAAATTTCAATTCAGAAATATGCAACACATTTTTCAAACAAGTAATATTTCCTGAAAAGTTCCAAATTTCTTCTAAGTTTGAGATGTTCTACATAAATTCTTTCTTTTTCCGTTTAAAACCATTTTAGCACAAACAATTCGAAATAAAAACGCAATCCTCGCTTCTTTTTCTTAATACTATTTACTTTTGAAAAGAATGGAATAAATGATTGCTTCCCAAACCACGATACTTGAAACCATTTTAAACGATACCACGACACAAAAGTTCGAAACACATTTCTCACAATAATGGGAATCAAACATTCTTTCGTACACTGTAATTTTCTTTCCATTTATTCCATTTCTTTCAGGTATTTTACGATAATAGCATACATCTTCTTTTACCTGTGGAATTTACAGAATAACATTCTTTTTTTCTGTTTACTGGAAAGAAACTAGTTTAAAACTTCCTTTTTATTTCCAGTTGTGATAGGTATGACAGAGATTGCGTTATTGTGAAAAACGATTTAAGAGAATATTCTTTTTTTGTTTTGTTTCAGAAAAAACAAAGAATCCATGAATATTTTCTGCATTTAAAAGAAATCGTTTCACAGAGGAGGAAAGTTATTTTTTTTAAAAAAAGTCCAAATATTCTTGTTTCATTTCCTTTTTTCTTACCATTTTTGCCAAAGCAATTACATAAAGAAAATCAAATCTAATACGGAATTTAAAGCATTGGCATATTTTATTATAGCGTTTATTATTTTATAAAAAAAAAGATAATTAAACATTTTTAAAACAAAATTATCTTTTACTCTAAATATAAGACTTTTATAGCAAAAAACATTCCTGTTATTCAAACTACTTATTATTAAAAATCAATAGAAGTGAAATTTTTAAAATGTACCATAAATTTTATGACAATAAAAACCAACTCCTTTATTATTGGGTTCAATTTTGAAGATGTACATAAATTTTGATCTTTCAATTCTTTAACATTAGTATTTAGTTCTTATTTTCGTATAATATTGTCAAAATGGAGTATATTAATTAAATTCCTACTAAACTTATGAATGAAAAATAGTACAATTTTCGATTAATCTTTTTTTTCAAAGTTATTCTACTTAAGGCTACACGGTACCCTTTTTCAAAAAAAAATTTTCGAGACAGCTACTGTAAAAATAATTGATGTTTTATATTTAGATTATATTATTAAGCTGATTATGTAAGCAAAAAGTCAGTTTGACTAGCCATTATTTTACAATTTTAAAAATTTAGGAATTTTTGAAGTTTTTTCAAACTCTTATAAAATACTCAATTTTTAAAATTTTTTAGTAATTTTAAGTTATTTATGATTCTTAGATTATTACAAACAATAATTAGTATGGATTTGAAAAGCTATTCCCTTGTTGATTTTTAATAATTATTTTTCTAGAAAAACCTGGAAAAAACACGAAAATTTTTAAAGTATCAACTTTAACATTTTTTAGAAAAATAACTACAGATCTCAGCCCTATAAATGCATACTATCTTTTATAGAACATGCATTTGGGAGTATATACAAAAAATTCAAGGCTCTATCTTGAACAGGAAAAAAAGCCTTAGGGATTAGACAAAACACTAACGGGTCTTTACCTCGTCAAAATTACCTATAAAAGCCTATCTGAGCCTTAGGGAGAAAAACACATACCAAAATTTGAGAAAAAGTTTGTAAAGTCATAAAACAAAATTTTATAATGCCCGTAAAACTCTAATTTTTAATATGTTATTTTCCAATGTATGTTCTACATTAAAATACTATTTTTATTAAATATGATTGAAAATTATATTTTTAATTCAAAAAATAGTTTTGCATAATATTGATAGCATTTGTTAAGGTGCCAGTTTATTCAGCTTTATCTTAACCTAATATTTCACAAAAGTTTGGAAACTCGAAGCATTTATGTACAAAATAAGAATGATACTAACTTAATCTAAAAATAGTCAGGTTTGCTCATAAAATTTAATTTTTTTTAGTTTTAAATTGGGGCAGTTTAGGAAGTTTTAGCTCTTGTCGTACGACTTTAAAACACTAAAAAAATATAGTACTACAATATGTTTAGTTTGTTTGTACATCAAGCAAATATTCAGTTATCTCTGCAGCATTTGAATTCAGAATACTTGTATTCGGAAGTCTAAGTGCAGAATCAGCTGACGACTGATTTTTAGATACATCTTTTTCAGTAGTACTCCATCTCTTCGAAATATTGCTTCTCACAGAAACCCAGAACGCATTGGAAACTCGAATTTTCTCTACAGAAAAAAAAATTAATGATAAAGCTTTTAAGTTATATAAATTATTTTTAAAGCAAAAATTGGCCATGAAATTAATCTTTATCAATTAATTAGGAGAACTCAAAAAACTCAAAACATAATCAAGCAGAAATGATTTTACTAATGAAAATTGGAATTAATAACCATTTCAAACTAAAAGCTCAAAAATATTTTTAATTAATTCTACTTAAGTGAGAAAAAATGCTTTAAAAGGAAATCAAAACCAAAATCATAGCTCATAAAACTTCAAATGTATTAAAAACTAATTTGCTAACAGATCTGAAATTTCGTGGCAAGCATCTCAATGATATGGGCCACCAAAACATGCAAAAATTTTTTTTTGGTAAAAATGAAATTTTTAGTTTACTGTGTAACCTTAAAATATATGGAGGTGTGAGAAGTCTTGAGTGTATTTTTAGGAAATGACTGTTTCCTTAGTAAAATGTAAATACTAGAAGTTTATATCAACATTTTGATGATTTTTTCGTTAAAAAATTGAATAAACAATGCTGATATTTAAAATGATCCCTTTAAAACTAATTTGGTGAAGCATAGTTAATTGTGGATGTTTGTAAGCTATCCAACTTTAAAAAAATGTCATCAAACTCTAGATTGCTAATTTGCTATTTTTAAGTTATAAACTTTCTTAGGATGGAATATAACTCAAAGTAGAAATAGAAATTAAGAAAAATATAAAGCTAATTTGTAAACATATAATGAACTTTCTTACATATTGAAAAATGCACAGTTTACCTGTTTGGTCTAGAAATACTTTTTATAAGCAACTATTTTAGAATTTAAGAAATATTTTACATAATTCCCTATATATGTCTCAGGGAAATGATTAAATTAGGGATTTCATCAAATCCCTAAGGGGAATAAACAACTCATGCAAGTTTTTTAAATAAGAATTCTTTTTCCGTAAGGAATGTAAGTGATTTGATCAAATCCCTAACCTGTTTCAGTGAAATGATGAAATAATATTGCCAAGAGTTTAAAAGTGTCCATTTATCAAACATGTTGCATTACTAAAAAGTAGAGTAATTAATACAACGGTAATTATTGAATTACAAATTATTTATTCCAAATTAATTAACAAAATATGTAGATAATAAAGATGTTTTTTTAAAGATATTTGTATTATAACTTCAAACATTTTTTTTAAAAAAATTACACGTTAAGGTAGTATGAAAATATATTTAATAAATATGTTTGTTGTGTACTAATTAAATTTTTTCATTCATCCTTTCTAATAAATCCTGTCTCAAATGGAGGCATGTAATCAATACAAAATTTCAGCTCACACAACGAAATATCTCGCGGCAGTTTTGGTACTCACGCTTACTACGAGATAGTTCGTAGTTGACAGTCAATGGGTTAATGTTCATTGTAAATTTTGATGCTGTTACAGAAGCAAACTCTCTAGTGCAAAATTAATAAATCGATGATATGAAATGTTTAAAGAAAATGCAGTGCAACAGAAAGCACGCTAAGAAAACTTCTCCGAGACTGGAATACTACCTGTAAATTCTCTTAGGTGCCAAGGGGGCACGCGTTGCAATTTACAGAGGTAAAATTGTAACGGATTCTATTCGAGGAAATACTCTTTTTGACTGTGATTTTAGTTGAAAACTCCTTTCCATCGAGATGACTTGATTTTATGTAAATGCAAACTTTTATTTAAGTGTCAATCGTTGAGTAGGCGAACAAAATATTTGAGTTGATCCTAAGTCAGCGTTTCTCAAGCTGTAAGGCGCGCCTCCCTTGGGGGCCGTGATAACCCAGCCAAGGTGGGGGGTGCGAGCATATAGGAAAGTCGAAAAAACAAAAGATTATTTAAATAAAATATTAACTTACTGAAAGTAAACAAAGTACATTCTAACATAATAAAATATAAAAATACGACTTTGCTCTCATATAATGCAATTATCGTAAGTATATTAGATGTATACGCAATGTATTTGATGATTATTTATACTAAGTTAAGAACAAGTTTAATAGTTACCAGTGATCCCGTAGGCTTGTCATATATAAAAGTTTTACAAAAATCACAACTTATCTTTATAAATTGTACGGTTTATATTTAATCCTGAAACTGCCGATTAAAAGTTACGGGATTTACTTCCTAATGCCACTGTTTTCAATGAAGGGACACGTATGCGCTGTATTCCGTGGGAGGCATGAAAAGGAATAAATAAAAACTCCTCTGAAATATATATAAGTAAATACTTCATAAACACTGTCAAACTCATTTTATTACAATACACTGCACGGAGAAGATCGTAGTTTGGAAAGACGTATATATAAGTCTGGGGCATTTATTGCTTTGGCTGAAATACCATCGTTTTGCAGGTATGTAAACGTATGTGGTGTATTGAAGGGGGGGGAGTGAATAAAAAAGAAAATCCTCTGAAATAAGTAAATCCTATTCAAACATTGTCAAGGTTATTTTATTGTATTTCAAAACATTGGAAATGATTCTATGGATAGCAGTGAACAGAAAAGATAGTATTTTTGAAAGACGTATATTTACGTCCAGGGCAATTAACGCACGGGCTCAGGGAGACGTTTATATACGCGGATGGCACTCAAGAGGTTAAAGTCATATAATAGCTTCAGCGTCAAGGTAGAGTATTATTGAATTCAATATATTATTTTTGAATGGAAGGGGGCGCGATGAAAATGATGATTGAATATTGGGTCACAAATATTGAAAGCTTGCAAAACACTGGCCTAAGAGTAAAACATAGTGAGTGGCCGGTTGTCACACATTGTAATATTAAAACTAAACGGAAAGATTTATTGAAAGTTGGAAGACGTCCACTTTATGGTTGACGAATTAGAAAGTTGGAAACAGAAGCGTTCATGAGAATAATAAAGATAGGTGATTATATATATCTAATAGGATTAATAAGTTTTATTGCTCCTCGGGTTTAGTTATCAGATGCATTTTTATAAGTTTTCATAAGTGCTAAAGGCTGAATAAAAGTAGTTAATTTTAGATTACGTCTGTTTCTTACTCTCACACCTGCGACCGACTGGTTCTTATTAAAAATTCTTAATAGTACTAAGTTAATAGTACAAAGTTCGGGACCCAATATTCAATCATGATTTTCAACGCCCCCCATACAATAACACTCTATTGAATTCAATCCAGTTTTCGAACGGTCAGATTTACACTATTGAAATATGTTAAGTATGCTTATTTTGTTGATAAGAGTTCCTCCAAAAATGGATTTTGAAGAAATAAACCTTGCGGGATGGATACGATAGCTTTATTTCTTTTTTAGAAGTTTAAGCTGTGTTTTTTCTCTCTAAATCAAGCTGCGTGAGCTATAATAATGTTTTACAGTAGAACCAAAAACTTAATACATGAACTTAGATATGGAGATTCAGAAATCCACTCCTTCACGGGAGGACAATTCGCCATTCTTTTCTGATGTCATGACTATACGATTGACTTTCTGGCTTTCATGCCTAAGCGCCAGATGTAATCCATTCATTCTAAACCAGTGCTTCTCAAACTTTCGATACTGGCTCCCCCCTTTTAAATCACAATTTTTATCGCGCCCCCCTTATACATTAATAATGCACTAAATGCAATAATAATGCACATTGACGCTAAAGCTACAATACGAGATCATAATTATAAATCATACACATTAATAACATAACTATTAAATTTTGAATACTACTTTTAAGCAAGAAAAAAAATAACTAAGTAATAGGACAATTATTACGTTATTTTTCCTTTCTCTAATTTTTAAATTGAACATATTGCAAAATGCGGTGACTGCTTAGAAGACAAAATATGGATACCTGCTAAATATAGAAAAATAACTCAGAGGGACAATTTCTTATCATAAGCATTCCTTATAAAAACTTTGCTTTGCAGGACAAGCCCATGGAAGTCGTTAATACTTATTAAACTTGTTCTTAATTCAGTATTAATTAATTAGTTATAAAATACTCTGTGCAGCACTGATACATTAAAAGTATTCCGGCCGAAGTACGCGCTCTTTGCAGGAGTTCGTTTAAAAGAAAATAAAACATTCTTGATATAATAGCTGTATTGTAAGGAGAGTAAAGCCAAGTGCGCGACAATGTTTATAAAAAAGTAAAATGATTTTTTTAAAATCGTTGCTCAAATTATAATTAGTTTTAAGCGAATTGTAATTTTAAGCCTCACAGAATTAGCATTTATAATTGATGTTAAACAGTAGCGCACACAGGAATTTTTCAACGGGGGGTCCGGGGTCCAAAGTTCACCAATGTTGCATCAGGTTCCTTTTGATTTTGTCGATTTTTGGGAAATTTGGATTAATAAAATTAATCATTAATAACAAATACTTAACTAAATTTTGCGTACTATAAACTTAGAATTATTATCAATTGGAAAGAAATCAAGGGCTTTGGGGGGTCCAGACCCCCCCTTGTGTGCACCATTGATGTTAAATAATGATCAATAATATAAAATATCGATGAAGAATAATTGTATTATTTTTAATATTTAAAGCGAAAAGACTTGAACATGTTTTAACCCGGGAGTGGGTGTGCACTCGATACGGTCGGGGTTATTGAGTCACCCCAATCCTTTTTTTTATAATTATTTTATTGTACACGATACAAATCATGATTCCAGTGAATAATTTAACTAAGAGAAAGTTTACTTACCTACTTTCAAGGACTTTTCAGTTTTTCTTTGGTAATAAATAAACAGTTTTGCCAGAATTAACGATTTCGTAATCTGTGTGTCCTGCGCGACCACTTCCGGGTAAAAAAGTATATTCATTATGATAATATGTATGTTAATGCTACAAAAATTGTGTGAAACGTTTTTCGTTATGCTTTATACATTGAGAATATTTATAAAAATATTTCTTAGCCAAGTAATCCTTCATGTGCTAGTGTGTGTGTGTGTGCTTTCCGTGGTTTTCCAAATATCATAAAAACTCTTTATAGCGCAACAGAGAACACAAAAGAGAGGGGTCATAACTAAGTGTACCAATAACTTAGAAGGTCAAACAGATTACAGCTATAATGTGCAGCATTTCAAAAATAATGAAAGTGATGAATTTTTTATGTTCCTAAAGTTTTTCGATTCTGGGTCCGGGATCTGTTTTTTCTCTGAAAGAGTAGTATGTTAGGTTAAAAAAAAGCGTAATAAAAAAATCTCTCATCACGGGATGACAGCAAATGAAATAAAAGTTTTTTTTTGGTTATAGGATCAAAGATAGCTTATTAGGTATTGAAGAAGTTTTTAATTTGATGGCTTAATATCGCCTATAAATTATATCAGAGTAAAAGTGCATTTTTTATTATGTCTGAAAGTATTTTGTTTTAATTCATTCCAGTAAACTAATTATTTTTTAAATCTTTTATTTTCGATATGCTCCCCCCCCTTCGTAAGGTCATCGCGCTCCCAGGGGGGCGCGCCCCACAGTTTGAGAAGCACTGTTCTAAACTATAATCTTTAGTCAATTATTACTCGTAATCTAAATGTAAAAATATCTGATTTGTACTGCCATGTGAGCGTAGAATATCGATTAAATTGAAAACTGGAAGAGGTGAGTCTTTTCTTTGCTCTGTGATGAATTCCTTTTGTATTAAAATTCTTGTGATGTGTTCTATTCTAAATTAAAGTCTAATCGTTTAGAAACCAAAATCTTAATTCTAATCTAACAGATATCAATAGCTTCAGAACTATGTATAGTCGTTCAGTATCATAAAATACCCAACAAAGTGAACGGACAACGTCTAATTTTATTAATAAATATGAAATAAATGTGTCTATGATACCATACATATTAAATAAAATAATAACAAATTCCTATCATAATTAGTTCTTTGTATTCCTTCCTTTACTTATCAAATGTGAAAAACATAAATTAACGTCATCATAATACGAGAATTTCGAATTTTCAACAATTAAAATAGTAGTAATGATAATAATAGTAATAATAATAATAATAATAATAATAATATGCATGGAAAATGTTTCAGCATTCCTTACGAGAAATATTTTAAGTTCATCTCAAGATAAAAGAAACTTTTTGAATCAAATTATGAAAAAAGGGGGGAAAAAAGAAAAAAGAGAGACTTTTATTTTTTCGAAACGTTTACTTTAAATGTAGAAAATATTCGCATTTTTGGAATTGAACAAAAAAGAACAAAATACAAAAAAATCTGAAATCGTTTTTCACAGTAGGACAATCATTTCTTTTGCGGTCATTACTGAAAATATTGAAGAATTTTATTCTAAGCTTTTTTCTTTCTTTTCCATAAACATAAAAATAATGTTCTGAAAAATTCCACAGGTAAAAGGAGATTATTGCCGATGCAGTACGGAAAAAGAATAAATGAGAAATAAATTACATGGTCGGAAGAAATATTTTAGATGCATTATCATAAAAATGTAGTATTTTGCAACCATTTGTGGCAGTTTCGTTAGAAATTATTTCAAGCATTTTCGTTCGAGAAGAATTTTTCTCCGAGTAGAAAATGATACAGGAAAGAAAAAATTATTGCTTTTTTTACTAAGACTTTTTTTTAGTCTTTCCAAATATTGAATTTCCAATGATGACTTTGAAACTGATATTCACTTTAAATGCGCTGGAATCTGTGGTATCGTGGCAATTTATGTTGGATAATACAAATGTAATGAAATAAAAATTAAATGCCAGGAACTTTATTATTTAATAATATTCAAATATTAAGTTTATTTGTGCACTCATATGAACTCAACCTGAACTTTATGTATATGAATAACATGAAATATTTCGAAAAAAACATAAACAAAAATTCACTCATACCACTCTCTGAATTCCTATATGATTTAGGAAACTGGCGAAGAAAAATAAGAAAAATTATTCCACGTGAAATTCAGAACTACGCCAAGGAGAAATATTCCAAATATCTAGATTTGTATATTACATAATATACTTTTATTTTATATACAGGAAAAATGCATGTCGCAAATACTACTAGTAACATAAATTGGATATTAACTTCTTAACTAACATTTATAATAAGTACTTTTTAATAATTTCGATTATAACTTCAGTAGTAATTTACACCATTCATATTTATATCATTCTAAATAGTTCAATGATTATATGAATGAATATAACATATACTAAATATAATATTTAATCTGTTCGACGGAAAATATACTTGACGACAATGCTATTCATAGAATTAAGATAAAGAGAAAAATTATTTTATTATTTGCATAAATAATATTTATTTTCAAATTCTTATATAAGTGAGTGTCTCTTGCTTTGGTAGTTTAAATTTAAAAGCAAGGTTTTATGCTACCTTAACGGCATTTGCTCTTTTCAAGGAGCTTTTGAACTCTTCTTGAATTCTTAAATGAGTTTACTTGTTCAATATATACCGTATTTAATCGTCTCTAAGCTGCTATCATATCTAAGCCGCACCCTAAGTTCTCAAACGCTTCTGTTAAAAAATCAAAAACTGTGTTTAAAAAGGTTTATCGATATCGAGTATTTACGAAAATAAAAACAAAATTAAACTAAGAAATCATATAAGGAGGGAATAATTAATTTATTTCATTAGAATTGAAACCTTTCAAATGCGTACATAACCTTTTTATTGCTCTAACCCCCAGAGCATAGGTTACCTAACTTTATTGTCTCATATACCCCTTGCCATGTTTTTTTGGTTTCGGGTAGACCACTGCTTATTAAATACTGAATTTTTCCAAATTTTTTAAACTTAAATATCATTTTGACAGCATGCACTACTGCAAATTTTAAAAGAATTCAATTTCAATTCGACGTGAAGTATAACGTTCATAACTTAAGCACATGTTAATGAATTAAATTAATACATAAAATAACTGAACACTAAACAAATGCTTTTAATTAAAGGGAGGAATCTGGTGTTTCAATAACAAGTTTTCAACATTTAATATCAATCTAGTCGGGTTAAACCTAAATCTCTTTTGTTAGTAAGTGTTCAGTGTTTTTTTTTTGTCTGTATATTTGAGATAGACAAACTCACTGAAACTCCCTCACACTAGGTATGGAAATAAAAAAAGTGTGTGTGCTTATGACCACACGATACAAAAAAATAACTTAAAATTTTGTAATTTTATTTCAGTGAATAAATATCAAGAGGATATTAGTATTGTCCTATACAATTATTTATTCATATGTCTGTACTCATAAAGTAATATTTTTGTGCGAAATATTTTGAGAATTAATTGGGAATATATTTGGAATTAATTGCATTCTAAGCAGAAAACAATAGGTTTACGGTAGCTGAAATAGATTATAAATACTTTAGACTCAAAATTTTATTTAAACATTTATTAAAAAATAACTCCATCAACCGTTGTTCCGTACATCCTTGTGCTTCATTTGGATCATTTGACATAATTAAATTGAATTTTGATTTTAAAAAAATCAACTAAAGTTTTTGATTTGTATTTTGAAAAATCTACTTAAAAATTCCTGCTTAAAATTATAACAATTTGTTCAGAAGACACGATCCGGTTGTGGGAATTTTGGTTGCAAATTAATAATATTCAGTTCTATCCATGAACTAATTTAAGCAAAGGCAAGTAAGACAGGCAGTTGATTGGGAAGAGAGGAATATAGGTCAAAACCTTTAAGGTATCCGACTACGATCGGAACCGTGATTTTGTAAAAGCGCATAAATGGATAATTTTCATGATATTTAGTGTCACTTAGATTAGAATATATGCAAAAAATTGTTTTAAGGACATTTTGACAAAAAATTTATTTAAATACTATATGTTGGCAAAAAAAATATTTAAATACAATATATTTTTACAAAAAATTGAATTAGACTTAACTTTAGTGAAAAGTGCTGCTATTATGAGACCTATCTACAGAGGCTCAACTAGAATTTTTGAAAAATTCACATTATTTTCAGAGTTACCACCAATTGAAATAATTATTCGCGTTTTTTTCTAAAAATTGCTCCCCTCTGCTGTCGTAAAATATGAATAAACCCACTTCTAAGTTATGTGTTTCAAAGATTCTAGTTGAGCCTCTGAACAGAGGTCTGAGCTATATAAAGACAAAATACTATTATAATAGAAGCATTTTTCACAAAAAAGAGAACATTTGGAAAAAAAAGATTATTCTAAGGTAATTTTTTGCCAAACTATTATATTTAAATAATTTTTTTTGCCAAAATATTATATTTAAATAATTTTTTTTGCCAAAATGTCCTTAAAACAATTTTATGCATGCATTCTAATCTGAGTGACACTAAATATCATGAAAATTATCCATTTATGCGCTTTTTTTAAAATCACGGTTCCGAACGTTGTCGGATACCTTAAAAAGGGATTTAATCAAAATATTTATATCACATAATGTTTGGCTTATACTATGTCCTTTGTCATTGTATGGCAGTTTTGTTCAAATATATCCGGTGCTTCTGCAAGGAAAGTCTTCTTAATTACATTTTGTTTTCTTGTATTTAAATTATTATTACTTGTATTAAAAAATTTCGTATTACCTGTTTGCTTAATTTTGTTATTTTAAATTTTGAGCTGTTTTAATTTTCTTTTTAGAATCAAAGCATATTTATGTAATGTGTATAATCGAACTATTTGTTCATTGCTATTCCGATTCGCTTAAAAAATATATTTTTATTCTTACGATCACTGCAATATTGCTAATGATAATTATACTGTTTACTTAGTTCTATAAAAAAATGTCCGTTATCTACATTTTACGTGAAATTTTAGTGTAAGATTTTTCTTTTTCTCTAAGCATATTTTTTTGAAAACATTATGTTTCATTTCCATGCTTCAACTAGGATTAGAATTAATCCCGCATTCATTGTAATAGGAAGAGATGGCGCGGGGAAGGCACTTAGAACGAAGCCAGGGACTTTATTTTTACTGCCTATTGGTGGTGGTCGGGGGGCAAAGCGCGTTTTAGAGTGGCGGGGGCGTCCGTCCTTTCATTTTTAGGGGTGTGATGTCCGACTGAAGCCGAAAAAACTAAATTAGCGGGACGGCGACCGCAGCATATTTTAAAACGGCATTTGATCACGGTTATAAAGTCGCCCACACTGGTATTTCAGTCGCATAATGGGTTGTTATCCTGGTACGAATAATGACGCGCTGAGTAGAAGGACTGAAAAACACGTTAAATGAACACTGCTCAGAATCCTGTCACTCACGTGGTATGGATGCTTGCAGAATGGCTTAATAACTCAGACGTTTTTTTCGTTACTTGAACGATAGCCCAAATTACAAGATCCGTTGCCAATAAGCCATGAGTTGCTTTTAAATGAGACGTTAATAATTTAACTAAAACCAAAACGTACTTCCATTAATCAGAACATTAGAATTAAGATAACTCAGGAAAGCTGAACGAGGTGAATCGACAAACGGGATTTTTTGTAATATATCGACATAATTATTTAAACAAAATTGTTTTAAATTTAAGTTTACAAAATATTTGAATATATAAATGCTAAAATATGTCGCATGTGCGCCCAATATTTAAAAGACATTATTAGGTAGAGTACCATTTTCACAATTTCCCAACTTACGGATAAGTTTATTTTTCTCTGTACCGTTAATATTTGACTTTTACAACATCATAAAATCTTTTTGGAGTGGATTTCATGTAGAAAATATATAGCGATAACAAGAAACCTACACAAAGAGTTAGTTTAATGACCTAAGCAAGTCGCTCCAGCAAGTAATAAATCAGAAGTAATAGCGCTGCGAGGTGTACCAACAAGAGGTATTTTGAAACCCCTTCTTTGAAATATATATCGTAAACTGAAATTTCTTATGGTATAATTTATTTATTTCATATAAAATTCATTTGGAGATATATATGATGCTTACAACGTGATAAATGTTTTATTTACTTATTGGATTTGGGAAACATAATTTAGAAATAATAAATATTTAAAATAAATAAAATACCATTACAGCATATTACAATGTATTATTTAAAAAACTTGATAAACAGATTCGTAATTCTTCTTGGTAACTTATTAAACAGGTAGGGTTTTTTAAATAAGTTAAAGAATTTTCAATAAACTCACAGAGATATAAAAATAATTAAATGCTCCACAAATAAGTTTCGAAAAGATTTAAAAATTTTGAAGAGGAACTACAAAGTAAATTCATATAATTTTATTCATATATTGAATGATGCGTAAAAAAGCAAAATTCATACCACATGCTAATCGCAAATTCTAAACATATTTCAGTTACATATGTTTCATAAGAGAAACATAACATTTTGGATAGAAAGTGCAAAATAATACTATTTCATACATTAAAATAATACAAAAACAAGTGAAACAATTATTGCGAATACGTGAAGGTTTTATAGACAAATAGTGTAAATGTGAAATTCAATAATCACAAATGAGAGAAGTATTAAGAATTTTTAATACAAAAAAGAGGCAAAAACACACACACACTTATTTAACTTTTAATAATAATATTATATATCCACAAATATACTATATAACCGAAGCATCACTGACGCACCATGAACGATTTGTTCGATAGAGAAAAAAAGTGATGGGTAGAAAGATTACGAATCGAATAAAAAGTTATTAAGACTTCAGAAAAACTGAATGGTGTTTTTCAGAGTTACAGGTTACAAGGAAACTCAATAAGGAGTTGGCCCACCTCTAGCCTGAATGCAAGCTGCCACACGACGTGACATAGAGTGATAAAGCACTCTGATAGTCTCCTGCGGTATTTTTTGCCAACTATGCTCCGATTGTCAGACCATGTCATCAACATCCCCTGGTAGATGTATTCACCTTCCCATCATATCCCAGACATGCTCGATTGAAGAGGGATCTGACAATCTGGCGGGCCAAGTAAGTGTTTGATAAGCTGTAAGACAGTTCATAGCAACACGTGTGGTATGTGGTTCGGCATTATCTAGCTGAAAAATAAGGCCAGGGTACTGCAAAAGGAACGGTAGCAAAACGGTTCTCAGAATGCCGTCTACGTACCGATGTGCTTTAAGCGTGCCACTAATGAAGACCAAAGGGGTCCGGCTGTCAAAAGAAATGACACCCCAGACCATAACTCTTAGTTGAATGCTTGTGTGACGTGCAATAGTGAAAGCAAGGTCATCATGCTGCCCTGGCCGTCTCCATACACGTTTTCCGTGATGTTCAGAGCACAAACGGAAGCGGACTTCGTCGTTAAACACTATACGGCGCCAGTCAGCCTGATTCCAACCTAATCGATTCAAGCACCACTATAATCTAGCTCAACAGTATGCGCGCATGAATGGTAGGTGGCATAGTGGTCGGTACGAGAGTAAATTTCGCACTATCAGCCGTCTGTGAATGTTCATGGTGGACACTCCTGTGAGAGTCATGTCTGGTGGTTGATAACGACGAATCAAGAGCTGTGAAAGCTGATCTGACAATCCATCTGTCCCCCTAGGTCAAATGCTACTATCATGACGCTGAAATCTGCAATTTTCCACCCATTCTTGCCAGCATCTTCTAATGGCCATATCGCTTCGACCCATACGCCGAACGATTCTCCGATTTTTCCAAAACCTCCCTCTTTCAGTCCAATGATACGACCTCTTTCAAACTCTGTTACTCGTAATGAGCTCGAATTCTGCGGTGAGACATTTTTTTAGTTGTTCAAAGCTATCCTAAATCACAAGGCGAGAGAAAGTTTCATAGTCAAATTAAGAATAGCTTCCTATAGATACATGCTGAGGGTGCAGTTCCTATGCGTTGTAGCCCCCGCTATTCATTCGTTGGACACCAAATTTTAATCATTTGCATGTTCGGTACAAATGTCTTTGCATACAAAATTTCATTACAATTGGGTAACTTCTACTTGGTGCCCCATTTTTTTGGTATAGAATGTACATTGGCATATTAATGTTGTTTTATATTTCTGGATTTAACTTAAACATATATTATACAAAACGGCACATAATAAAACTATATTCAAACATTTAATCTTGGATATTTTGACATAATTGAGGATTTTTAACTTAACAATAAATGTTAAAACACCCTCTCTCTCTCTCTCTCTCACACACACACATATATATACATATATATATATATATATATATATATATATGTGTGTGTGTGTGTGTGTGTATGTATGTGTGTGTGAGCGTGTGTGTAGAGTAGTTGAGGCCTATTTATGTTCATTTCTTATATGAAGAGTTGAAGATAGTTATTTCGAAACATGGAATTTTAAGTTATACACTCGGTAAAAGCCCAAGCAATGCTAGGGTGGATGAAAGGGGGTGGAAGTCATTTTGAAAAAGAGTATTAGAAGTGCTGATTTTGTGAAGGAAAGGGAAATTTTATAAAAGTAGAAAAAACCCGTGCAACGTCGGGCCTTGCAGCTAGTTTATACATATTCAAGACGGAGAAAAAGAGGGATGATCGCAAAGACTTTCAATTTTATACTAACTGAAGATCGCGTCACTCATTTGTAACAGGAGATATGATTGGTAAGAACGAGTGGGAATGAGATTTTCTGATGCATTGTTACTATTTGATTACGATTAGGATTAACGCGTTATTTTTGAACGAAAGAATTAAATGTTATTTAAAGAAGATTGTTTAAAAATTGTTAATGAACCCTTTGGTGGTTATGAACGAGTTCAGCTCGCAATCGAATCGTGCTTCAGAATGCGCGCAAACGAGATCAGCTCGGGAGCAAGATTTCGACCGAAATGGGTAGAAACGAGTACTACTGCGTTGTGAAACTTTTCACCAAAGAGCGCTGACGAGCTGGGCTCGTTCGAATTTATTATTCTGCATTGATTAAATTACAAACGAATCCTACTCGTGAAATTTAGTTAGTTTTACTGTATACAAATGGCAGTACGGGTTTCATGATTTTTTTTACCTTGTTCTTTTTATGCGTATTTTGCGTGTTTTTTAGGGTGTTTCTGAAGTAAAATGGCTCAAAAGTGAAAATTAGATTTTTATAATTATGATTTTGATTTCGATACAGAAAGCTTATCTAGTTTTGAAGACTTTTTTTATGACTCTTTTTTTTTTTTGAAGAATAGTTTGGTTTTTTTATGAAGACTTTGTTCACAGCATTTCTAGCTCAAAAGACGATTTAAGCGATGAGGAATATTTTTCGAATGTTCGACAGTGGTGTAAAAATGATTCAAGTTCTCACGTTCCTAACCAATTTAAATTTACTAGTGATGTGGGCTTGAAAGCTTGCGTGACCAATATTTCTGGTCAACTGGAGTACTTCGAGCTGTTTTTTATTGATGAGATTATAAATCATATTGTTATTGAAACATACATTTTTGGTGCTGAAAATTTAAACAAATTTAAGAGCAAAGAACATTTTCTAACTCATCACTGAAGTGAAACTAATGCGAATGAATTGGGAGTATTTTTGCCGCAATAATTTTGCAAGGAATAATTACGAAACCGATTGTAAGAATGTATTGGTCAAAAGGAAAGTTAATTGAAACTCCTAGTGAGCCTCATGAGTTCGAGAAGTAGTTGTAGTTGTATTTATTTAGTCCTTTCAATTTCGTAAAGGGTGTTTTTTTAGAGGTATAGAACTTTAAATTGCAATAAAACAACGATGTATTATTCGATTGACATGAATTTTTTTCATTCAAAAGATAATCTTGTGGCATTACATTTTAAATATGAACAAGCAAGGCGTAGATTCGTCGAATGGGCCCAAAGCGAGATTGCCGTTGTTCCCGATTTTCATAAGCGAATTTTGTTTAGCGATGAAGCGCACTTCTGGTTGAATGGCTACGTCAACAAACAAAACTGCCGCATTTGGAGTGAAGCTAATCCACAAGTGTACGTCGAAACACCGTTCGACTGACACCGTTCCAGAACTACTGACTGTTTGGTGCGCTTTATGGGCTGGTGGAATCATTGGTCCGTACTTCTTCAAAAACGATGAAGGCCACAACGTTACAGTCAATGGTGATCGGTATAGAGCCATGATTAATAACTTTTTCATTTCTGAATTGAACAATCATGATATCCAGGAGCTGTGGTTCCAACAAGAAGGCGCAACATGTCACACAGCTCGTGCCACAATCGATTTATTGAAAGACACGTTTGGTGACCGCCTAATTTCACGGTTTGGGACCTGCGAATTGGCCTCCAAGATGTTGTGATTTAACACCGCTAGACTATTTTCTGTGGGTCTATGTAAAGTCATTTGTCTATGCGGATAAGCCACAAACGCTTGACCATTTGGAATAAAACATTTGCCATGTTATTGCCGATATACGGCCACAAATAGTGGAAAAAGTCTTCGAAAATTGGATGTCCAGACTGGACTACATCCGAGTCAGCCGTGGGAGTCCTATGCCAGAAATCATATTTAAAATGTAATGCCATAAGACTATCTTTCGAATAAAAAAAATCATGTCAATCGAATAATACATCGTTGTTTTATTGCAATTTAAAGTTTTATACCTCTAAAAAAACACCATTTATTTGTCTTACATTTATAATTAACTATTATTATTTATGTAATTGATTATAATCATTTATAATTTATTTTTTAATAATTATCATTTATTAATTGTTTTAAAGTACGCACAATTTGTTATTTGTGTACTACAAATGCTTTAAGAAACCTTTAAAACGCACGAGGAAAGCTATCTACTACATCACCGGAGAAGAGTGACATTTTCGGAAGAACTGCGTGAGAAAACAACTGCCGCTTTCGACTACTCGTAATACTGTGCGAATAATGTAAACGAGAACTGCTCAATTCCGTAACCATCAAAGGGTTAAAAGAATACTAGAGGGGATTTTTTCTTATATATATATTTATATATAAAAATCATCTTCTGTGCGTGTGTTTGTCACTAAATTCCTTCTAAACGACTGGACCGATTTCGATGAAATGTTTTGTGTAGGTTCAAGTAATTTCGAGAATGGTTTAGATTCACAATATCGCACAATTAGTTAAAAAATATTAACTAAAAACATTCAAAAATTAAAACTCAACATTCGCCTGCATTGTTGTAACAACGCTATTGTTATAAACACACACACACACACACACACACACAAGTAATATAAAAAAAAATTTAAATCAATTCCTACTTAGATCAACCAAGAAAAATTTATATTAGCTGCTTTTATTAAATAGTTGCAATTAATATAAATATGTATATACATATGACAGAATCACAACATTAAGTGGTAATTAATTTTTACTAATCATCATTATAGTATCGTATTGTCATCCAAATCAATTGTGTTTATAAAATTTCCTTTCAAAACTGAATGCTTTAACACGTGAGAAAAAAACCTTTTCAAATTTTGACATCAGTCGCCAACGTGGCTGTATTTGTAATTTTTTAAATAATAAGTTTTAACCAATTAATTTGTATTAATTGTAATTAAATTATTGCATTGCCATCGAAAAACATCATGTACATTACCTTTCAGCTAAATTGAGCACTTTAAAAAATGTATTTTATTAACGATTGAAAATTCCACTAAGATAAATAAATAAATAAACAAACAAATAAAATATGTATAGAGATCGTGAGCTAATAGTAGGAATTGAAAAAGACGTAAGTTGGCGTCAAAAATTGATTTTCAGCCAAACTGGCCAAACCCGGTCTTTATTGTTACGAAAATGCAGACACCATTTACGCTTTTTAGCAATTTTAATTAATATCTTTTCACATAATCTTTATATATGTAATTCTTCTGTGCGGGTGTATGTAACTGAACTCCTCCTCCTAAAAGGCTGGACCGATTTCGATGAAAGTTTTTGTCTGTTCAGGGGACTCGAGAATGGTTTATATTTGTAATTCGGTTTTGAAATGATTATTTAATTAATTTTTTATTTATAAATTGTTGATAGTGGAATTTTTTACATTGGATCCGACAGACTATGCTACGATCGCAGTATCGAATATTCAAAAATCTTTTATTTTGAATTTAAGATTTGTGTACAGGACAACGTCTGTCGGGTCCTCTAGTAAAGGGTGTTTTTTTAGAGGTATAGAACTTTAAGTTGCAAAAAAAACAACGATGTATTATTCGATTGACATGAATTTTTTTTATTCGAATGATAATCTTGTGGCATTACATTTTAAATATGATTTCTGGCATAGGACTGCCACGGCTGGCTCGGATGTAGTTCAATATGGTCGCCCAATTTTCGATGACTTTTTCCAACATTTGTGGCAGTATATCGGCAATAACACGGCAAATGTTGTCTTCCAAATGGTCAAGCGTTTATGGCTTATCCGCATAGACCAATGACTTTACATAGACCCACAGAAAATAGTCTAGCAGTGTTAAATCACGAGATCTTGGAGGCCAATTCACAGGTCCAAAACGTGAAATTAGGCGGTCACCAAACGTATCTTTCAATAAATCGATTGTGGCAATTCCTGTGTGACATGTTGCACCGTCTAGTTGGAACCACAGCTCCTGGACATCAAGATTGTTCAATTCAGGAAGGAAAAAGTTAGTAATCATGGCTCTATACCGATCACCATTGACTGTAACGTTGTGGCCTTCATCGTTTTTGAAGAAAAACAGACGAATGATTCCACCAGACCATGAAGCGCACCAAACAGTCAGTTTTTCTGGATGTAACAGTGTTTCGACATACACTTGTGGATTGGCTTCACTCCAAATACGGCAGTTTTGTTTGTTGACGTAGCCATTCAACCAGAAGTGCGCTTCATCGCTAAACAAAATTCGCTTATGTAAATCGGGAACAACAGCAATCTCGTTTTGTGCCCATTCGACGAATCTACGCCTTGCTTGATGATCGTTTTGATGAATTGCCAAACCAAACTGAGAATAAATCACTTGTCAGCTATTAAATCGGTCGCCATCTTGGAAAGTAATGCAAACTTAAACTTCTATACCTGGGAAAAAACACTCTTTATATATATATATATATATATATATGTGTGTGTGTGTGTTAGCAAGTAGAGAGGCCAATGTTTTTGGTAAGGAATATTATTACGCAATTTTTAACTTGTATATTATAAGATTATGCGTTGATTTTTTGAAATAAATAGATTACTTTTTATATCCTACTTATGCGTGTTCTTGCATGTAGATAACTATTAAGAAAGTTGAGCTTTAAGAAAATGTAAGAAAGGCCTTGCAATAAAAACTTCTAAGAACATCCGGACCTGCGGTTGAATGTAAAAATACAATGCTTCTTTAATCTATGAGTAATGAAATTATCTCTATCTTCCATTAATAAATTATCATAGTTTTATTTTTTGAAAATGTTTTATTTCACTATTATAATGTGTATTTTGTATACAAGGTATTGAAAAAAAATAATTTCTTGCCTAATTTATATATTAGTATTATAATTAATTAGTTTTAGAGCACAGAAAAACTATGTAAGTCCTGAATTTACTTTCCGGCTTTTAAATAATGATTTCTTTAACGTTCTCGTAATCTATGTAAATATATGTTTTCCAAGATTGTTAAAAAGAAAGTGTTTTTGCGAAAATAATTATAAAGGATTTTTACTAACAATGAACAGAACAAAGCAATCAAGTTATTTCTGATAAATGAGAACGCAAAAGAATTTTGAAGCCAAACAGAAGTTACAACACTTAAATATTTTTTTCAACGTGAGGAATGCAATATAAAAGATTTTAGATTGTAAAATTTTCACTATGCTACAAAATATATTCATTAAAAGTTAAATAAATATATCCATCGACATTTTTAATATAACGACTTCAATTTCAGGAGAAAACTGTCATTTTTATTTTATGTTTAAAATTCTTGTTTGCTTTTATTTCTGTCGAAGTTTAGTTCCTAAAAATAAAATTCATTTTTAGAAAAAATAATGACTTGTATGAGATTTGATGAATAAAAAACCCATTGCTAACAAGTAAAATAAAATAAATTTCTTTAAAGTCAACTCCTACTTAGATAAACAAAAAACCCTTTATTTTAATTACTTTTTATTAAATAATTACAATTACTATAAATATGTATATGCATATGACAGGAACACAGTATTAAGTGGCAAAAGATTTTTTTTAATATTATAAAATATGAACCACGCGAAATTTGTAATTACAACTTTAAAAAAAGTTGAATATAATAGGTAAGAATTTATATTAAAACCAGTGTAAAAGGAATGCGGACGTCTGACTAGTGTATGATTATTCAGGTTGAGTTAAATCTTTATAACAAATTTATCACATGCTGTCTTATACAATGATGCTGCCATATAGATGGGTAATGTCTATTAAAATATATCTCTTAAACTATAATGAATTAATTAATTTTAATTAATGATTGGTATTTGAAAAAAACAGTATTAACATCGAGTGTCATCCACTACAAGTTTAAAAATGTGTTTGGACTTGATTGGGGAAATACAAAATTATTTTATTAACGATTAAAAATCTGAACAAGATATATAAATAAATACATATTGAGAAAATGTGAACTAGTAGTAGAAACTGAAAAATAGGAAACAAAAATACCTTGTAGAAAATAAATTTGCACAAATAAAAAAATAATATTGTAACAATTTTTTTTAAAAATCAGGATTAAAAAAAATTCCGCTTTAAATGTTATAATCATTAGCTCTTAAGAATTATACAATAGTGACATTTTTATTGAAGTTAAGCATTTATGTATTTTAAAATATTCTTACTATTGTTTATTTTTTATTTTAATTCTTTATGTAAATTTCATTTTTTTGAATAAAACTATTGTTGCACATTTAAGGAAGCATATCATTTGAATTTTGAACATTTCTTATCTGTTTGTTATCTTACATAATCATATTAACATGAAAAAAAAACTAAGTACAATATAAATTAAGAACAGAAAATGCTTCGAAAAACTATACGAGTTCCTCATCCAGTAACACATCCCAAAATAAGAGTTTGGTAAAAAGTGCTTTACGTTCTATGTAAGCCAATGCATATAAATCCAAATTTTAAAACGAAAGCAGTCCTTTTAGAGAAATAAATTACCACTCGTTGCTTAGCAACTGATTTTCTTCCACGTATATTCAAATGCATTATCACTTTCTTTCCTTACAATCTTTTCACTTGTTCTGAGTACGAAAATGGCGAACTGTAATTAAAGTAGAAAATTTAAGGCAAATAGTTTCTTCTTTTAAAAAGGAAAATGATCGTTTGCGAGAAAAATGGTGAAACTGAGTATGTAGAAGGATTGGGTTTTCGCGCGAGTCGAAGAATAATCTCTCAAACCGTGAAACTCATAAATTTTAATGTACATCCTGCTACTTGGTTTCTGTTGCATGGGGAGTTCCGAAGAGAGAGGATACTTTCTTATTTTTATGCCAATAAATTAAAGAGCCACGAGAATATTTTAACGTTCGAATTGTGGAGGAAAAGTGTTTTAGCATTTTTTAAAGTATACATTGTACGAATTAAATATTTGTCGGGAAAAAAATTAAGGAAATGTGTAGTATTCTGACAATTTTGACAGTATATCTTATTTATTTTTAAGATTTTTTATAGTCTGTTTAATATATTTTATGAAGGGGATTATAAATTTTTATTAAAAAGAAGGGAAGCTGAAATTTTATAATAATGCTTCTTGTTGATTCAAAAAAAAAATTACTGAAACAGCATGATAAATTCAGTTAACATGTTGTTAAAATTTTAAAATAATTACGTGAAAGATGTATTATTACAACAACTTTGACAGTAAATCATATAATTATTCTAAAAACTTTTATTTAAAGACAACTATATACATATTACGAAAAAAGTCAGAAATGTTTAATAAAAAAGGAGTAAAACTAATAATTTTTAACAAAATACTTATTGATGTTTCAGTTAAATAATAATTATTTAAACAGTTTGATAAATTTGGATTTTCCCCTGTAAACTTCATGCAGGTTTATATATATATATATATATATATATATATATATATACACTCTGTCGCAAAAAAATATATGCACCCAGAAGAAATCAAGCTACAATCACGAAACTCGGCAAGAATAGTCTTATATGCAAATGATTAAAAGGGAAGCCAATGAGACAAGGCTAAGTGTGCTATGCGCATATTAGTTGCGCAACTGGGAGAGTTTAAAAGCATGAACGAGCGCCGTACGGCTATCCAAACGAATCTGATGACTTTGATAGACGATATTGAGAAGGATGCCTCTAAGACGTAACCGGCGGCAGTACGAGCAGCTGAGACATAGGGGCCGTATAATAGGCTTTAGAGAAGCAGTCGAATAGATATCGGCCGCCCCCTCGGTCGGAGCGATATGGTAGTTGCTCGGTGTTGGCAAAGTGGATCACAGAAGGTAGAGTGTAAGGGTCAGGACGTCCCAGGAACACAAATGATCGCGAGGATCGTGCAATCAGAAGAGTGGCCACTTCGGCACCAACAACGTCGCTAGCATCGATTCAACGCCACTTACCTCCTTCCAGACATCCAGTGCCATCAAGAGAAACCATATGAGACGACTGACCGAAGTTGGCTTGAGGAGCCGACGTCCGCTAAGACGCTTACCACGACCCCACATCATAGGCAGTGTCGACTGGATTTTTGCCGACCTCGGGCAACTTGGAGTGTGACAGACTGGAGACGTGTCATCTTCAGTGATGAAAAGTCTCGGTGCTGATTACCACCGCACACGTGTCTGGAGGCGCACCGGCCAGCGGTCCGATCCGGCATTTATTGTCGAGCGGCATACAGCAATTCACAAGGTGTGACAAAGCAATTTCTTGGGTCAGATCATCTTTAGTGGTCCTTAATGAAATACGTGGACGATATTTTAACGCCGATTGTGCTAATGCTATAAAGTCACCCAGGTGCCATTTATCAACAATGCTCGTCCACATACTGCGCGACTCTCCCAACAATTGATGTTACCATGGCCTTCCAGGTCACCAGATCTTTCGCCAATAGACAATCTGGGACGCGCTGGGAAGGCAACTGCAGCCGTCCCGAGATACAGGAGAATTAACTGCGCAGATGCAAAGACTATGGCAGGATCTTCCACAGGGGGTCATAAGTGATCTAATTGAATCGATGCCACGCCTAATTTCGGCTTGTATAGCTGCCAGAGGTGGCTTTACTACTTACTGATTTTTAACCTTTTGCAAGCTGTAACCGCTTAATAAAATGATATTTTGTTCTATATTTTTAATCATTTGTTTATTTTCATATACACTACATGCATACCAAATTTCGTGAATATAGCTCAATTTCTTCTGGTGCATATATTTTTTTGCGACAGAGTGTATATATATATTGTGATTTATTTTCAACTTAAATTTGTTGATAACTTAATGTTTAATTTAATGATTAATTTAATGTTTAAGCTGCTATTGCCTATGGCCATATTAGTAAAGGAAGTAAATAAACTTTGCTTAACACTATCTAAGGAACAGGAAATTTTGATTACTATTTATTAAAAATATCAAAATAATTTACAATTCCAAAAGAAAAAATATTATTAATTTTAATTTTATTTTAGTTCAAATAAGTTTTTGTACTTGAAACTGATTTCTTTTTAACATTTCGAAAAGTTTTATACCTTTCTGTTTTCAGAGTGAATATCATTCAGAAGTGCAGCATTTATAATTAAGAAGTGCGCGATGAACATCTCTGAAGACAATTGTTAGGTTTATTTTCTAATTATTATAACAACATTAATTAAAGCATTTATGTAAAGTTTTTCTTTATTTATTGTTGCTTTTGGCAATGAATAAAAGCAAAGTTCAAGTTCTTTCTTCATTTTCTGTAATAAAAAAACACAATTCATAAATTTAACAATTTTTGTACCTTAGTTTTTGAGTGCAATATCATTTTACCTCATAAAATTAGTTATATCTCAGCTTTTATTTTATTGCAACTTCCACAATTCAGTAAATAAAAAAAATAAGTAGTATAAGCACAATAATATAAATATAGATTATTAGAATATACTAAATATGGAAGTCTTAAATGAAAACAAAACGGAGAAGGATAGAAAAACTATCAAAATGAAAAATAAGTAAATACTAAAAACAAACATATAAATAAAAGTATTTGAAATAAAAAAAATATGTACAGTTTTCAATGTACAATTACAAAAACATATCAGAGTAAATAGTTTAAAATGAGCCAAATTAAAAAGTTTTGTTATTTAATTCAGCGTTTATTATAATGTGGAGCGCGACCTCCTTCTGGGCCGTGATAACTCTACAAGAGGGGGAGGGGGCGTGAGCATATTGAAAAGTCGAAAACAAAAGGTTATTTAAAAAGTTAATTTACTGAAAGCAAACAAACAAAATACTTCCTGATATAATAAAATATAAAATACACATTTACACTGATATAGTACACTTTTAAAGGTACTAGCCGTTACCCATCCGCTTCACTGGGTATTTAACGATGTTGTATAAATGTATACTGTTTACATATATATGAATCATTGATATCTAACATTAAGAATTCGATTGTATTGAAAAATAAATTTATAGCTGTAACTCTCACGTCTTGATATAAAAAGGACATAAATTAAAACATCGAATTTCTATTTATATCTAAAATAGAAGTAGAAAGATTTTTTGCGCTCACTTGACTAATAATCAAATGGATTTCCACCAAAACAACTTTCAGTGGATCTCTACTCCATAAAATAAAAATGCGTGCTAAATTTCAAATCTAAATCAAACAGTACAAAAACGGAATTTTTATCATCAATACCTCGTTGAGAGCATTCTTAGTGGATTCCAATTCAACAAAAAAGAAAAATGCAAATCAAATTTTATAAGTATAGTCTTAGCAGTTCGAAAACGGGAATTTTGTCCATCAATACGCCCAAATAACTCTACCCGCTTCCCCCTGGAGTTGATTTCCGTAAAATCCATTCTTAGTGGACTTCTATTAAACTATAGAAACCCGATCAACAAATTTCAAGTAAATGAGTTAAATTCAAAAACAGGAAATTTTCTATAACCCGCCTTAATATCTCGCATCCCCCCCTTTGGGGGTCCGTTTTCGCAAAACTCTTTGTAAAAGGAACTCTATTCCATGAACGGAACATACCTTCTAATTTTCAGGAAGGTGGGTCTAATAGTTAAAAAGCGGAAATGTTTAACTATTACGCCCCTTAATCCCTCTCAGATCAATTGGGGATCAATTTTCCCCCGAACTATTTTCTAGCGGATCTCTACGCCATGAAAGGAATCCGCTTACCAAGTTTTAAAGCCTGTACGTCTAATAGTTTAAAAATGGGATTAATTATCTATAACGCCACATAAGCCACGCAACGCCACTAAGGAAAGGATTTTCACAAAAACCCATCTTATAGCGGATCTCTACTCAATGAAAGGAATCCGCTTACTCAATTTCAAATATTTACATCTAATAGTTTAAAAAAGAAGTTAATTGCCTATAACGCCCTTTAATTCTCCACAACGCTACTTGGCGGTGAATTTTCACAAAACCCGTTTTGTATTGGATATGTACTCTATGAAAGGAATCCGCTGATCAAATTTCAAGACTGTACGCCTAATAGTTTAAAAATAGAAATAATTATCTATAACGCCACTTAAGCCCCGCAACGCTACTTTGGAAGTGATTTTCACAAAACCTATCTTATAGCAGATCTCTACTTAATGAATGGAATCAGCTTTCTCAATTTCAAGATTTTACGTCTAATAGTTTAAAAAGGAGATAATTGCCTGTAACGCCTCTTAATTCTCCACAACGCCACTTGGGGTCGATTTTCACAAGCGGATTTTTGTAGCGGATCCGTACTGAATGAGAGGAATTCGCTTATCAAATTTTAAGACTGTACGTCTAATAGTTTAAAATTGGAAATAATTATCTATAACGCCACTTAAGCGCCGCAACGCCACTTAGGAAACGATTTTCACGAAACCCATCTTATAGCGGATCTCTGCTTAATAAATGGAATCAGCCCACTAAATTTCTAAATTTTAGGTCTAATAGTTTAAAACTGGAAATAATTATGTATGACGCCCCTTGGATGTCGAGTTTCTTAAAAGTGTTTATGTAGGGTATCTCTACTTTATGAAAGAAATCTGTGTACCATGTTTCACGACTGTACATCTAATAAATTAGTAATGAAAATAATTATCTATAACGCACCTTAAACCCCCGTAACACCCCTTGGGTTTCGAACTTTTCAGAATCCGTTCTTAGCCGACGTCTACTGCATGAAGGGAACCTACCTACCAAATTTCAAGTCTGTGGGTTTAATAGTTCAGGAGATATCGTGATTAGTCAGTGAGTGAGTGAGTCGCTTTTCTCCTTTATGTATATATATAAGTACTGTACGATGTATTTTATCATTAATTGAACAGTATTAAGTTAAGAACAAATTTGATAATTATCAGTGGTCCCATGGGTTTGTATTAACACTTATCTTGATAATTTGTACGGTTTATAATTAATTCCTTGCCGATTAAAAGTCACGCGATTCGCTCGCTAATGCCACCATTTTCCATGAAAACGAGCGTATTTTGATGTTTTTTTAGAGCAAGGAGGAAAACAGAAAAGGAATAAATAAGCAAATCCTCTGAAATAATTAAATCCTTCACGAACACTGTCAATGTCCTTTTATCACATTCCAAAGCCTTCGGAATAATTTTATGGATAGCACAACATAGAAAAGATCGAACTTCTGAAATACGTATATACACGTCCAGAAAATTAATACTTTGACTGAGCGAGACGTTTATATGCGTCGGTGGCACATAAGAGGTTAAAGCCGTGTATTATATTGTAGCTTTAGTGTCAAAGTATAGTGTTATTGAATTCAATACATTGTTAATGTATGGAGGGGGCGCGATGTAAATGATGATTGAATAGTGGGTCACGTATATTGTGAAAGTTTGAGAAGCACTGATTTAATTAATTGATATTACTATATATTTTCTAAAAGAGAATAATGATGCAATATATTTTTTTTCCACATCTCAGTACAAAATGGTTTTAATAACCTCAAATCTGAATTTTATTTGAGTGCGATCTTATTTCTATAGAGAAAATTTAAGGCAACACATAGGGGACATCTATATTTATTACTAAGATATAAGCTAAATTAAAACTAATAGCAGTCTATTTACAGTAAAAAAAATGTATTTTCTAACACTAACTACTTTGATTAATTTGAGTTTTATGATCATAATTTAGTTCTTCTTTAGTATTTACGAAATATATCAACTGCGCATGCTAATAACTCATGAGAAACATTTAGGAAGATCTGATGTAAAATATATAAATTCGGTAAATTTTACAAAAAAGTTATATTTTTATATATATATAAATTAATTACATTTTTCCTTCCTAGTTACAATGTGTTAAAACACATTACTCGGCCATCACAATTTAAATTGTCGTTTGGTTTGTTTAATTAAAGTGTTAAGCATTTTGATCAAGTACTAGCAGTTGTATACCCATTCTTGGCACGGATGAATTGAAAAAATATATTAATTAAGATAAAAAAGATTTTAAAAAAAATCGAAGCCAAATTTTTAAGTTATGCCTTGATTTATTTGAAGGACAAAGAAGCATTCCACCTATTTAAAATAAGTGTAACTAGCATGCATAAATCAAAGCAACTCTTTGCTTTAAACTTGTATTCATATAAACAAAGTAATGCAGCGCTTCTCAAATTTTCAATATTTGCGAGCCAACATTCAATCATAATTTTCATAGCGCCCACTCCATACAATAACAATGTATTGAACTGAATAATATTTTCTTTGACTGTAAACCTGCAATACTACTTTAACCTCTTAAGTACCACCGGCGTGTATAAACGTCTTGATCAGTGAGGGCGCTAATTGCCTTGGACTTACAAATATGTTTTTCTGAAGCACGATATTTTCTGTGCACAGCAATCCATAAAATTATCCCAAATGCTTTGGAATGCAAGAACAAGACCTTGACAATGCTAAAATGCTAAATGCTTGAAACGCTAAAGTATCGTAAAATAAAGAATGTATAAACCGCACTATTAACTCAAAAAAAATAATAAGATTGAAATTTAGGAGTGCGCGTCATATGCCGGTGATAAAAATGATAGCTTTAAAAATAAATTAAAGGATAAGCATGCACAATTTAAGTTCTGCATAGATCGGAATATTGTTTATTTAAAGAAATGACATTTCTAATGGAATTAAAGCGCTGTAGTTGTAGAATATAATTTTTTTTCAAAAATCTGTGATAATACCTAGAATAAATAGCTTCAAAGTACAATATAATTACATTTGTACCATTTACGTTCCTTGGCGAAAAAAAAAGAGGTTTTTGCTCAATATACACTGCTGGACAATTGCTAAGGACGGATAACACTATCATCCATAGCAACCACAAAATGAAAGGAAGCAAAATGTGGAAAATTAGAATAAGTGCGGGATATTAGTAAGAAGAAGTATGAGTATGCAAATTTTTTTCCACGTCTGTTCATCACGGGATAGCGTTCATAAGAGCTTTAAAGGTTTTGACGCGTGTGGACAGTTGTTGTTTCAAGTCAAAGTTTTACAGGAAAGATTTAATAGACAAACTTAAAATTTTTGGCATGTCTTCCGGACATCACATAGATGATTTTATGCGTGGCCGAATTATTGGAAAGATCGAAGAAGGGCGAAAAATAACAGATGTTGCCAGGGAGTTCGACATCGCTCACAGCGTTGTTTCACGGCTGTGGAAATAATTAAAAACTACTGGAATGTGTAGTAGACGGCACGGGGGAGGTCGTGTTAGAAGTACGATGCCTGCAGAAGACAGATATATCACCCTATCAGCAAAAAGGAACAGGCGCACCACAGCTCAGCAGGTGGCAAATCAGTTTCTTGCTGCCTCAGGAAAGCATATCTCCCGAAAAACTGTTGCCAGACGTTTGAGGGGAGGAGGACTATACACACGCAGACCTGATGTGTGTGTCCCATTGACTAGGCAGCACCGTACTGCCCGTTTGCAATTGTGTCGTGAGCATCACAATTGGACTGAACAGGACTGGGCATGCGTACTATTCTCAGATGAGAGTTGGTTCAGTCTGTCATCGGATTGTAGACGCCAACAGATCTGGCGCTAGAGTGGTACTGCTTATCGTCCAGAAAGTATCAAGGAAAAGGACCGATATCCGACATGCAGTATCATGGTGTGGGCCGGCATCATGATCAATGGCCGCACACGCCTACATGTGGTTGCGAATGGGACTATGACGGGCCAACGATACATTAATGAAGTTCTACTTCCTCATGTTCGTCTTTTCCGTGGTGCTGTCGGTGATAACTTTGTTTTTATGGACGACAACGCAACATGTCATCGAACACTCGTTGTTCAGGATTGTCTAGACAGCGAGGGTATTCAACGTCTCGTATGGCCAGCGCGTTCTCCAGATCTAAACCCCATTGAAAATGTGTGGGATGCTTTGGGGAGGCAAGTTGCTGGTCGAAACTATCCTCCGATAACAAGAACACCCTCATCCGTGAACTCACAGAGGAATGGGATAAATTGCCTCAACAGCTGCTGGATAATGTTGTGCAAAGTATGGTACGACGTGTGGAATGTTGCATAACACTCCACGGTGGACATATCCCGTACTGATATCTTTCTTTAGTATGCCTGCTGACTTTTCGATGCATTGTTCCATATCTCCGTACGCAGATCAAATGAACATTTTTTTCTTTCAGATGTTTTACAGCTTTTGTACTTTCCAGAACAATAAATATTCTTTATTCTAAAGTCTGAATAGTGTGGCAACTATATTGTATCCTACTAGACCTCATGTCTCGCTTAATGTTATGCTACATAGCAATTTGTGATCCGTCCTTAGCATTTGTTCAGCACTGTACTTAAAAATTGAAAAAATGTAGATTAAAAGCGTATGTGCAAGTTATACGCAGGATTTTATGGTAATTTATTTTAGGTTAGTTTGCTCCGTAAAAATTCTTAGTAAAATACCTGTTGAAAAATCAAGAAAGCAACAATTATGTAGTTAATGAAAGAATAGCTTTTGAAACTTACTTATTCGCATAATAATTGTAGATCCGTCTCAAAGAACAATAACATGATAAATTCTCAGCAAGAAAAATAACTATAATAAAAAAATATAAAACAATCCTCAAAAAATATTACATCCAATATAAAATGTCGCATTCCGAGATTGGTGTGGTATTCATATCGCAAGAGCAGTGCAAAATTGCTTAAAAATTGAATTTTCAAACAGATTGAAAAGAAAAATATATTCGAGGGGTACACCTCATGACTCATAATTTAAAAGCGAAAAAATTCAGGAATCTGAACTTTTCTAATTTTGGACCACATCACAAACACACCAACTTTGTCTTTCATTAGCATCGATAATGACAAATACTCATGAAAATTTAAATGTTTCTAATTCAAAAGTTGCCACCAAATACAGTAATCGTTTTCAAAACACGAGCGAGAAAGGTTTATTATTATTGACTGCATATCACGGCATTTCGCGCTTATTTCATACCGACACCAACAGTTCCTTAAAGTATCCGACTACGTTCGGAACCAAGATTTTACAAAATAGTATAAATGGATAGTATTTATAATATTTAGTGTCACTTAGATTAGAAAATGTATATAAAACTCTTAAGAATATTATTACAATAAAAAATTATTTAAGCACAGAATTTTGACAAAAAATGAACATTGAAAGATCCATTTTCAAAATATTCTCCTTTTGTGAAAAATGCTCCTATTATAATAATATTTTGTCTGTATATAGATCAGACCTCTGTACAGAGGCTCAACCAGAATTTTTGAAATATATAACTTAGAAGTGGATTTATCCATGTTTTACGACAACAGAGGGAAAGAATTTTAAGACAAAAAGCACCGATAATTATTTAAATTGGTTGTGACTGAAAATAATGTAAAATTTTCAAAATTCATGGTTGAGCCTTTGTACACACAGGTCTGAGTTACATACAGGCGAAATATTATTGTAATAGAAGCATTTTTCACAAAAGAAGAATATTTTGAAAAAAAGGTTATTCTATGTTAATTTTTTTTACCGAAATATTGTATTTAAATATTTTTTTTTCAAACTTTCTTTAAAACAATTTTATACATGTATTCTAATCTAAGTAACACTAAATGTGATGAAAATTATCTATATATGCACTTTTTTAAACCTGTTTTGAAATCACGTTTCCGAACGTAGTCGAATACCTTAAAGGAAAAGGTTTTAGACAAAAAAAAACAACCAAAAATTTATTTTAAACTGTTTTGGGGGAACATTTGCTTACAGCTCTTGTGTAGCATCATCGAAGCTTTCTGAAAAGTTTTGGAGCAATAAGATTGACAGTGTGGAATTGAGTAACTTACACATAAATAAAGATGTAAATGTTAAAACATTTATATATCAGATTTACGCAATTAAATACTAAAAATAGTTATGTGTGTATTATTATATTTGAAGTTATAAGCCCGAAATTTTCTTAATTGATCTCTTTAAAGAAACATCTAGCATAAAATGTGGTCCTTATCCGTGATTTGCTCTGAGTATTTCAAGATGTTGCGTGACTATATATATATATATATATATATATATATATATATATATATATATATATATATATATATATATAGTCACGATATGATTATTTTTATATTTTTGTTTATATGTATATGTATATGTGTGTATAAATTTATATATATGTGTATGTATATGTATATGATTATATATTAAAAAATTCTTATATTGGATATATATATATATATATATATATATATATATATATATATCGTTTTTAAGTTATTGTGAGATATTTAAATTCCCTAGCATTAAGTTTTCGAATATATCCAATAGAAATCAAATGGACTTGGAGTCTTAATTTAAAAAACACATGATTTGAACATCTAAAACGGAAGTGTATATTTATCAGTTATGTTTTCGTAACCTTCCCAACCCTTGGAGTCGATTTGCATAAAAGTCGTTACTATGTACTCGTTCAACAACAATAAAAAATATATATGTTTGCCAAATTTTAATTCTGCAGATCTACTAGCAATAGCAAAAAAAGAACCTTTGTGTGGCGATTTCCACAAAACCCGTACTCAGTGAAAATACTTGCTTAATACCCGCATTACATCAATATGCTTGTCAAATTTAAAAATATTTGAATCAATAGTTCAAATACAGGAACATTTGTACATAACCTATTAGGCGCCAACTTTGGTGCGCCCCACCTCTACATTATTTTCGCAACCTAGATCTGTGGGAAGGAACTTTAGAAGCAGCCATATCATTTATCTTAATATCTTTTTATTAAGATCTTTATTTAAACAATATACAACAATAATAATAATATTTGATTCAAGTGAAACTGGAGTGAAAGGACACAATTCGTATTACGAAATAATTGCGTAACCGACCACTATATCTAACTCTACCCAACTTTTTCTAACTTCAGTAACTACACATTTCTTAATAACTTGATTTAACAGTCTTACCGCTATATCTTGGGTAAACAGCAATTTACTTGATTCTAACTGACGTGACTCTTATCCTTGTGGAATGATATCCACCTTTAACTTGATCGCACAGGTACGGGTAGCTGAAATAATGAACTCGGGATTTCCTCTCACTTTAACCCTTGCACTGGTAAAACGTAGACCTCGTATATTCACTTCTCATTGTCACCCCACGTACGCTAAACTTCTACTACTTATAAGATTCCTAATTTGAATATTCACACTTATTATCTCGAGTTGGTTGGAAATAATTGCCATTCTGGCCCCAAAGGAAACCTAGAGAATAATTAGTTGAAATCGCGATGAGCCCATCTCAAACTTATGCATCCCCCAAGTGTAATATTCCACAAAACTAGTTCCTGGTGGATCTGCGCTCAATAAAATAAACATGTTTACCAAACTTAAGGTAAAAGCTCAAAAACTGGAATTTTGGTATTTATATATATTTCCCACTGAAACTCTTTGGTGGACGACTTTTTCATAACCTGTTTTTAGTAGATCTCTACTCCATAAGCGAAACATATTTACAAATTTAAAACTTGGAGGTCTTGTAAATCAAAATTGTGAGTTTTTGTCTATACGCCCCCGCAAACTCCCTTAGAATAGCATTTGAACGAAACCAGTTCTGTTGGATGTCTAATCAGTAACAGAAACATGTTTACCAAAATTCAAATTCTTAGGTCTTATAATTTAAAACTGTGAAATGTTTATCTCTAATATACCATTGAATGCTCTTGAGGTTCGAATTTTCCTCAAACTTTTTTTAGCGAATCTCTACTCAACAAAAGAAACTTTTCTGCCCAGTTTCAAATCTATAGGTCTTATAGTTCTGAAGATTTCGTGGTGAGTTAGTCGCTTTTATTTTTTATACATATGTAGATGAAAACCGTGTATTACTTCAGAAATAAAAAAAATCTATTTTTGTCAGGCTTTAATTTCTTTAATCTTTCCTTAAATAAGATAAAATAAAGTGATATTTTTACACTAAGGTTTTATGTTTTAGAACAAAAATGTTACAATGCAAATTTAAATAACATTAATCATAAATTAATTGTTTTAAACAACAAAGTAACAACGCAGTTTATCAATTATTACCTGCCAAACATAGAAGTTAATTTTTCAGTTTATATTTATGACTTTAAATCAGTTTTTGGTAACTACCTTTTTATTTCTTTTTTATCACATTCGCATTTTCGGAAACATTTGACAAACCAAAGTATGTTGTACTTTCTGATATAATAGCAGAATACTTAGAATAATTTGAATGAATATGTATGGTGTTTAATATGTATATCTATAACTGAGAATGCAACATACAAATTAAATGTATGTCTTCATGCAGAATATTTATTTCAGCAGTTATAAACTGTAATTTCCGAACATTAATTACCTATTAAATCTCCTAGTGTCTTTTCTAATGTAATATCGACATTGCTATTACTATATTATTAAGGATATACTAACTATAAAGTAATGATATCGGCCAGTGAAGATAAATGTTTAAAAGTGTAATTAAAGATGAAATATTTTATAGCTTTGGATTTTATAGCGTTCTGTGTTCCAAAATTTACTATGCACATTGATTCAATATTGAGGTACAATTCTTGCTATTTGATGACGTTTTGTTTGCTCTCTGTATGGTATTTGAATAAAAGGCGATTACCTATTGAATCAGCAGTAAGTAAAGAGACAAAGAAAAATATTAAAATTATTGATTTAATTGACTGATAGTTCTTTTGATATACTTCTTTCTATCGTAACTTCAGTTTCAAATCAAATTTCTAAAGTGGAAGATAGATCTTTTTATATAATAAGCATTGTTTTTCGAAATATAAACGTACTTTTCATACAAGTGTTTATTGGAATGAAAGTTTATACATTTTAAAGGTATGGAAGTCCTTTTTTAATATTTTGCTTTGTTCACTTAATGGTGATTTTAATCTTCCGTTAAATCCATTTCCTGTCTCAGATTTGTTTTTGTAAACTGTACAAAGTCCGTAAGTGTATATATATATTGCATCTTCCAGTTTAGGATGCAACAATCTTCTTGAGATGTAAAATTTAATATTTTGAATTGTAGTATTCCCTATAATCAGAATATGGTCAACAATTATTGTTTAGCAAGAACGTTAATTTGATTTTGGGAACACTTAAAGCTTCTCAACGTTTAGTTGTAATCAACATCTTACTATAGTAATAGAAATTGTTAGATTATTTAATGTTCCTCCAGCTGATGTTTATTTCTAATTTTCCTTTAAGGTATCCGACTACGTTCGGAACCGTGGTTTTGCAAAAGTGTATAAATGGATAATATTTATGATATTTAGTGTCAAATTGATTAGAAAATGTATATAAAATTGTTTTAAGAATATTATTACAATAAAGAGTTATTTAAGAACAATACTTGGACTAAAAATGAACATAGAATGACAAATTTTCAAAATATTCTCTTTTTGTGAAAAATGTTTTTATTTAAATAATATTTTGCCCGTATATAGCTCAGACCTCTGTACAGAGGTTCAACCAGATCTTTTGAAATACTTAACTAAAACGGGGGTTTATCCCTATTTTACGACAACAGAGTGGAAAATTTTTAAGAAAAAACGCCAATAATTATTTCAAAGGGTTGTAACTCTGACAATAATGTGAAATTTTCAAAACTTTTAGTTCATTCTCTCTGGAGAACTCTTTACTTTACATAAGCGAAATATTTTATTACTTTAGAAGCATTTTTATAAAAAGGAGAACAGTTTCAAAAAAGATTATTCTAAGTCGTTTTTTTTGTCTAAATATTGTATTTAAATATTTTGTTTTTTATCAAAATATCGTTAAAACCATTTTATACATGTATTCTAATCTAAGTGACACTAAATATCTCATGACACTTATCCATTTACGTTCTATTTTAAAATCACGTTTCCGAACGTAGTCGATAGCTTAAGAAAAAGGTTGTGTGACATATTTTAGTTTAATAAAAGTTTAATTTTAATTATCTTTTCATATTGCCACCTAGAAGGCACAGCGGTCAATGAGGAGGATTGCAGAGCCGTACCTTCGAGTTTCGGGGAACTCATGTGTGTTTGTAAATGTATAATGAATGTGCGCCATGCAGGCTTTCTAAATATTCGTTGAGCCGCAAGTCCTCACAAAAGGTTAGTGGAAGGTGAAGAGAGTTGGGAGGTCTCCTGTCCACCCCTCAGCGCGTTTCCCCCCTTATAACGATAAATTTCGAGGGACTGGATATGACAAAGTCGATTGCAATGTAAGCAAAATTCCTTTATACAGACTGAGTTCGATTTTCAAATAACCGTTTGGTGAGCGATTTTCGGTATGAAGAAAATGCCATGAGTCCACGTAAATGTTACAATCACCAACTACGCCGTCGATTCCCTCCGCTGTCAGTTCTGCAGCCATTTTGCGGTACGCGCAACACACCCATTAATATTTTTATATTTACCGAATCACTTCTCTTTTGGCTTCAGTTATTGATCTCAAAGTTCTGACAAAAGGCTCTATTCGCAACATTACTAGACATTGGATCTGCACGGGGTTGTATACTGAGAGAAATCGGGTTTCTTTTTGTCCAATGATATTCGCTATATATCATTTGGCCGACTCCATTCTGTCAAAATTCAATTCGGCCGGATTATGGAAAACTCCACCACGTGATAAGTTCGCATCATGTTTTTTTGGTGTTATTGTGTAGAATAGGGCAAATAACTTCGATTCTGTTTCAAGTTACTAAGACATCAAAATGATGCGTGGATGATGGGTCTTGGCCAGCGTCACTTACCTTATTTTGATTTACCCAATGTCCATTACCAACATGGAAAGGCACGACCACACACTAAACGCATTAGTCAACGTACTCTGCAAGATATTCTGATGCTTCTCTAGCCTCCACACAATCTCTTCTAATCTCTCATAATCAAACCGGTACATAAGATAAACTGCAGTAAATGCTTGTTCGAAAATTGGAACAATTTCTCCAGATTCACTAATTCTGTACTTGATGTGTTTGGTGTATCACCGCCTGCAGTGATCTTACAACCTGTAGAGATGAAGTTGTTAATTTTCTATCTTACGATAATCTATTAAAGGGTCTGGCACATGAATTTTTTAAAAATTATCGATTTTATTTTCTAAAGGATCAAATACTTTTGTTTAAAATTATATATGATATGATTAAGTACGATAATTAGAATAACTTTTATTTATTTTTTAAATGAAGCTACTCCTTGACACTTATCAAATGAGTTCTGCTAGGATTACCTGTGTTTCATCTTGCATAAGATTCTGATGAGCCCGAATCCATATGATGTTCAAGTTGAAAAAATAGAATGAATTGGGTTAATTCTAAAGTGCATGAGCACACGTCATGTTGTTAATAGCACCAAATGATCAGCGATTCTAAGATCTACACTTCTGGAATTTAAAACTGAACGATAACAGGGATAAATATGGCTATTGTACAGTTCAAATTGAATCATGTAGTTAAGTTAATGATTTTAATACATTGAAATATTGAACCAAGTTATAACTGTAATCCATGCTTCGAAAAATTAGATGCAATTAGGATTCGTGTAGCCCAAAGAAAGCATCTTGAGATCCCAAGAAAAGGCAACACTGTTAAAAATTATAAAAAAAAAGAAAGAAAATTAGAAGACTTTTTTTGTATGCAAAGAGGGTAAAGAAAATGTTTCATATGCTTTTGGAAAGAACTAAAACAGTAAATGCTCAATGAATTATAAATTTTTATTTTTGTGGTTGTTTTCTCAAAATGTAATATTTTTCAAATTTTGTACTTTTTTCTCAAAAACTACTTATTATAAAAACCTCAACTTTTCAATAAGAATACTTTTAACACAAGTTTACCTATCTTAATGGAGTAAATTAGATATATCTGGCAAAACTTTTTTTCATTAGGCTTTTTTTAAATTAAAATTTAGGGAAAAAATTGAGAGAATACGTTTTCTTAAATTCACAATTATTTTAATTTTTAACCAAAAGACAAAACCTTTCGTTAAAGTTTTGTTGATAGTACACATAACCAACTCTAAATTTTTTATCCATGAGAAGTTAGTAGTTTCTGAATTAGTTACGTAATTTAACACGGGTTCCTATGGACGTGCTGGATTCCTTTAAAAAATTATTACTTATTATTCACTGCTGTCATTCACTGTTTGTTTTGAGAACTTCTATACTTTGGAACCCTTCCTTCATTATACTGCCCGTTCAGTGTTGCATAGTGTTTGCTTTTACGGTATAAAGGCAACAATATAATCAACTCTTTACATTTTAAGATTTTTCATATAAATATACATAAACTGCAATTATAGAAACTTTAAGACATATTTAGACATTTGCAATTCAATTTCCTGGGGAAAAAATCTTTTAAAAGCTATATACACTCAGAAACATTGAAAATAGCGACCCAAGAAGGAAACTAAGTACAATCGCGAAACTTTGCAAATAAGTACAGTGTAATGTGATATGCAAATGATCAAGTTTTGTGCCTAAACGCATGCTCATACACGCCGAGGTGGCGCTACAATCAGGAAGAAGGTGCTATATAAGCCAGCGACTTTGATAAGCGAAACATGCCAGGTAAACGTGCTACAAGACATTTCTCACAGATAAGCGAGTTTGAGAGAGACCTGATCATCGGGATGAAAACTGCAGGCTGGTCGACGCGCCGTGTTGCTGGCCAGGTGGATCGTTCAGAGTTTGCCGTTAGAAATTGTTGAGAGCAGTGGACACGAGAAGGATATCCACGCGGGGAAAACCGGATCTGGAGCGGCCAGGAAGATCACGAGGAGAGAGGATCGAAGGATCGTGCGGCAAGCAATCGTGGAACCCACAGTGATTCTTTCAATGATACGAACAGACGTAGGTGTAGTAATTGTTCCATAAACAATTTACAGACACCTTGCAGAAGCAAATCTTAAATCCAAGCTCCCTTTCCGTGCACTCCCTTTAACATCGGAACATCGACAACGGCGTTTACAGTGGAGCCAAACTAGATCAATGTGAGATATCACAGATTGGCAAAAGATTGTGTTTAGTGATGAATCCCGGTTTGTTTTGGGGACAGATGATAACCGTGTGCGGGTGTGGAGGCGCCCTGGTGAACGGTACAATTCCACCCCCTCCCAAATTGTTCTACGTCACACTCTCCGCACAGATGGTGTAATGGTCTGGGGGGGCATAGCCTATGTTAGCCCATCTACTTTAAATGTGATGCATGGAACCTTAACGGGCCAAAGTTACGTTGATGATATTCTTCGACCCCATGTAGGACCTTTCCTAAATGGTCTCCTAGGAGCAATTTTCCATCAAGATAATGCTCGTCCACAAACAGCAAGAGTTGGCCAAAACTTCCTACGTCATTTTCAGACTCTTCCATGGCCGGCCCACTCCCCCGATTTGTCCCCTGTAGAACACGTGGAGGATCAGCTAAAACGGCAGATGCCATCGTGTCACTCTGTACATGATTTAGAGCTTGCTGTTTAAGATTTGTGGGCCCATCTACCTCAGGACAACATAAGGTGTCTAATCATTTCAATGCCGGACCGTGTGGCGGCATGTATTGCAGCTGGAGGTGGTCCAACACGCTATTGAAGTTGCCCAGTATTTGTGTCGTTGCACACCTTGTATTTGTTTATTTGTGTTGTTTTTCAGATCAAGTGAATCTCTCATCTGTGTCATTATGTGTATTAAATTTCATTTCAATCCGATGCTTTCTTCTTGGGTTGCTATTTTCAATGTTCCTGAGTGTATATGAGTTGCTCAGAACCTAATAAGGCTAAGTCAATTTTTTTGTTATTTTCTCATTCGTGTATAAATTTTGATAAAATAGATAATATTCTTCCTAGTTGTTAAAGGATTTACTCGTTGCTCCCTCTTTTTCAGGTCATAGAATAAAGGAAGTATGACCGCATTGGCTTCTGAGTGACTCATGTGTATGTCTGTGTTTTTGTGTATATTCATAAAAGCTGAATGTTTTAACATATTCCTACTTCCGGAAGTATTTTCAAAACCAAATAAAAATATTGCGAGGAATTCCCAACTTAGATGGCATTTATATGAAAAAAAATAGGAAACAATTTGCATTTTGACGAAATTTAAAATTTTATTTTTTTCCAGGAGCAAAATGTCGAAAACAAATGACCAGAATGAAGATCGTCTTACGCTTACGTTTCAAAACTTTTGTTGTGTTTCTGGAAATAAATGAAAATGCCTTGAACATTAGTTTGAATTACCCCCATTATACTCCAACGACATCCAGTTATTCGCAAACTTTTTTTTCGTACACTGTCATTCTTTAAATACTTCTTTTTTTGCGAATATTGTTAAACTTGGTGTTTACGAAACTGGAGTTTAGAGTGTTTTCTTTCTCTGAATGGACCCTAAAATTTAACTTCCGATAAATCTCTGAAGGACAAAAAAGGTTCCTCAAAAAGGTTTTTGATCCTTTCGAAATACTTTATTTTGGAAATGATAAGTTCAAATTTATAGATATACACACAAAAACTACGGTAAGAAAAAAATCTTTAGCTATATTTATTTTTTTTTTAATTTTTACCTTATTTTTCTTTTTCAAGTTGAAAGAAATGCATTTTGTACCAAAAAAAACTATTATAAACTTCTCCCCTAAATTAGAATGCCTATTTTTTTTATTTTTGAAAAACAAAATTTCGAATTAGTTTTTAAATAAAATTTAGTTGAAATTTAATTATTTTTACAAATAAATTCCAAATAACATAAAAATAATACAAAATAAAAATGGCAGGGCTGTCAATGATTTTATCTATGTAATTGATATGTTTTGAAATGCTGTTTCATGTAAAGAATTCTGAATTAGTGTTCTATAATACAAGCAAAAAAAAAATTAGCGCTTTGAACAAGTAATGTGTAAGAGCACTGGAAGCATTAACATATGGGGTGCATAAGGATAGGGACGAATCATATAGATATGGAAAATTGAAAAAACCGATGCTGCACTATTACGATAAACGTATAAACAATGCTGACTGAGGATGAACTGTAATCTATATATATGAAGGAGAAAAGCGACTGACTCACACACACACACACACACGCACGCACACACGCACACACACACACACACACACACACACACACACACACACACACACACACACACACACACTGACTGATCACAAAATCTCCAGAACTATAAAAAAAAAAATTGAAATTTGGTAGGTAGGTTTCCTTCATGAGGTAAACAGCATGTAAGAACGGATTTTGCAAAGATCGAACCCCAAGGGGTGTTACGGGGGTTTAAGTGGCGTTATAGATAATTATTTTCATTATTAAACTATTAGATGTACAGTCTTGAAACTTGGTACCCAGATTTCTTTCATAAAGTAGAGATTCCCTACATAATGATTTTTACGAAAATCAATCTCCAAGGGGTGATGAAGGCTTTAAAGGGGGTTATGCATAATTATTTCCATTTTTAAACTATTAGACGTACAGTCTCGAAATTCGGTAAGCGGATTCCTTTAATAGAATAGAGATCAGCTACAAAATGGGTTTTGTCAAAATCGACTCGCAAGTGGCGTTGTAGAGAATTAAAGGGCGTTATAGGCAATTAACTCCTTTTTTAAACTATTGGACGTAAAATCTTGAAACTGAGTCAACAGATTCCATTCATTAAGTAGAGATCCGCTATAAGATGGGTTTTGTGAAAACCGCTTCCTAAGTGGCGTTGCGGGGGCTTAAGGAGCGTTATAGATAATTATTTCCATTCTAAAACTATTAGACGTACAGTCTTCAAATTTCATAAGTGGATTCCTTTCATAGAGTACAGATCCGCTCCAAAATGAGTTTTGTGAAAATCAACCCCAAGTGGCGTTGTGGAGAATTAAGGGATTTTATAAGCATTTAACTCCTTTTTAAACTATTAGACGTAAAATATTGGAATTGTGTAAACAGATTCCATTCATTAAGTAGATATCTGCTATAAGATGGGTTTTGTAAAAATATCTTCCTAAGTGGCGTTGCGGGAGCTTAAGGGGCGTTATAGATAATTATTTCCATTTTTAAACTATTAGATCTACAGTCTTAAAATCTGGTAAGCGGATTCCTTTTTAGGTGTAGAGATCCGATACAAAATAATTTTGGGGGAAATTGTTCCCCAAGGATCCTTGAGGGGATTAAGGGGCGTAATAGATAAATATTTCCACTTTTCAACTAATAGACCCACCTGCTTGAAAATTAGAATGTATGTTCCGTTCATGGAATAGAGTTCTTTTTACAAAGAGTTTTGTGAAAACGAATTTCCAAAGGAGTGGGTTTGCGAAGGATTAAGGCTTGTTATAGAAAAATTCCTGTTTTTGAATTTAATCCATTTACTTGAAATTAGTTGAGCACGTTCTTTAGTTGAATAGTGTTCCACTAAGAATGGATTTTACGGAAATCAACTCCAGGGGGAAGCGGGTAGAGTTATTGGGGCGTATTGATAGACAAAATTCCCGTTTTTGAACTGCTAAAACTATAAAAATAAAATTTGATTTGCATGCTTCTTTTGTTAAATTGGAATACACTAAGAATGCTCTCAACCAGGTATTTTTGATAGGAATTCCGTTTTTGTTCTTTTAGATTTAGACTTGAAATTTAGTACGCATGTTTATTTTATGGAGTAGAGATCCACTGAAAGTTGCTTTGGTGGAACACTTGATTATTAGGTTAAATGAGCGCAATAAATTTTTCTACTTCTATAGTTTAGATATAAATAGAAATTAGATATTTTAATTTGTGTCCTTTTTATATTAAGAGGCGAGAGTTACAGCTATAAATTTATTTTTCAATACAATCGAATTCTTAATGATAGATATCAATAATTCATATATATGCAAACAGTATACATTTACACAACATTGTGAAATACTCAGTGAATTGGGTAGGTATCGGCTAGTTTTATATAAAAGCGTGGTTTAACCAATTTACCGTAACATATACATAACAGTTGATTTATAATTTATAACCTATACAAAATTCTATTTTCTATCTAACATGTATTTTCTCATGGTACATATTCGAGTATAATATTAAACCACTAATTCTTTCTCAGAATAAACCATCTAAACATCATTTTTCAATCGAGAATCATTAATGTTGATAGATTTAGGCTGTACTCTTCCATATGTTTTAATCTCCGATCGAAACCTGAACTAACAAATAATGATTTAGCAGAAATGAAAATAAATATACAATTCAATTAAAAATTGGAACAATTGCCGCTTCTTTCCTTACCTGTGAAGATGTGGTCTGAAAGGTCTTTCAAGATATACATATATATCTTTTACGTGAAACAGTTAAGTCCGAAATATGAGCTAAAACGAAACAATACAACGGTGTATTTTCATGTATTTTTTTCGCTTAACACGAAACAAAAATCATTTAAAACGAAAATATTTCCCTTCTGGAAATGAAAAAAAAATACTGAAAACACCAGCCACGAAGGTTCATCATCGGAAGAATTCGCTGCAATAGTTGATGTTAAAGTGTGCACGGCTCCAATTATGCAATACAAACATTTTGGAGATTGTTCAAAGCTTAAAAAAATATCATTGATTCAGATACAGGTGACTAAAAAGAGATTGATATTGTAGCTCCTGATCTCACTTCATCCGAAATGAGGAACATCATGAAAAGTATGCGCAGTTATTTAGATGCACATTCCAATGGTGAAATGAATAAGAATATGAATATCATCGAACAATTTGTTGACAATTTGATACTATAATAAGCAGTTAAAAGAAAGCACTACACACACAATTTATAGTAAAAAGACTCAATAAATTATTTGTTTTGCAAAACCTTGATTACTTTGTATTAAAATAAATTGTAAATCTTTTTGTTTCATGAATTGTTATTGAATGTTTGCATATGTACATATTTATATATAAATAAAATGTACTTTAATATGCTTAAATTTTGTTCGATATATGATTTTTTTGCAAGACGCTTTAGCACGAAAAAATATTTCAGTACCCTCAGTTTTGTGTTAAACAACGATTTTCACTATACATACACTATCTGGCCAAAAGTATCGGGACATCCCATAAAAAAAGTGGTTCTGGTGAGTGACACAATTTGATACGCAATTGAAAGCTATAAAAGTGTTTTTAGTGGTTTGTCAGATTGTATTTATGCGTTTGTGAGGCAATGAGTAAGTCAAAGGAGCTTAGTGAGTTTGATCGTGGCAGTATAGAGGGATGCCACATTTGTGAGAAATCAGTTCGTGAGATTGCGGACATTCTACAGAAGCCTAAATCCACTGTGAGTGATGCAATTGTTAAGTGAAAACGTCGAGGCAGTGAAACGGCAGAAAAACGGACCGGTAGGCCTAAAATACTTGGTGAACGCAGCCGCAGAACTCTGAAAAGGGTAGTGAAACAAAATCGCAAGTCCTCATTGGTGGAATTTCTCAGGAGTTCCAATGTTCATCAGAAATTAATGTTAGCAGCAGGACTGTCTATCGAGAGTTAAAACACTTGGGATCCCATGGTCGTGCAGCCGCTCACAAGCCATACATCACTCAACAGAATGCAAAGCATCGATTGCAATGGTGTAGAGCTCACATTCATTGGACTGTGGACATGTAGAAAACTGTTCTTTGGGGTGATGAATCTTTCTTTACAGTCTGGCAGTCGGTTGGCCGCGTCTGGGTTTGGCTGTTGCCCAGTGAACGTTTATTTAGTGACTGCATTGTACTGAGTGTTAAGTTTGGTGGTGGAAGCATAATGGTGTGGGGGTGTTTCTCGTGGTTTGGCCTGGGTACGTTAGTTCCTGTGATTGGAAACATGAACTCTGAGATATATGTGAACATTGTGGACAATGCTGCACTCCCAACTCTATGGCAATATTTCGCAGAAAGCCCATTTCTCTTCCAGCAGGATAATTCCTCCATTCACACATCGAGGCTTGAACACACGTGGTTTGACGAAATTGGTGTTCAAAAACTGGACTGGCCTTCTCAGAGCCCCAATCTAAATCCCCTAGAACACCTTTGGGACGAATTAGAGCGCAGATTACGTAGCCAACCAAATCGACCATCATTACTGCAAGGACTCACTTCAGCTGTGACGGACGCCTGGAAGGCAATTCCTATGGTCACCTATCAAAAATTGGTGGAAAGTCTTCCCAAACGTGTGCAGGCTGTCATCCATGCAAAAGGAGGACCAACATCATAATAATATGTGCCTCAGGACGCTCTAAGTCCGTACCACTGAGTGTCCGGATACTTTTGGCCAGATAGTGTATTAATGTGTGTGTATTTGCTGTGCATGCAATATACTTTGACTTGACTTAGGCCATTCTTACTTTGTAATATAACGTTTGTTGGATGGAATGAATTAATTTGCTGCAGTCATTGCGAAATAAGTAGATTCGGTACTTTTAAATCCAATTTTGTGGAGTTACGTAAAAGTCACTCATAAACGTAAAACACACAACAATCATCCGTGGTTTACAGGAAGTTTATAAAAGTAGCTATTGTTCGTTTAGGATATCTTGTCTAATTATAGACATCTTCAACCGAAAACTATTAAAATCAGTCAAATTATTTCTTTTTAGTACGCATATACGGATGATGTAAAATGGAAACCTCCTTATTTCAAAACGCCAAATTTCAGTTTGGGGGAGATAAGATTATAGGGCTATTTCCCGTTCGACGCCCAGTATGAATTAAAAACCTTTGAGAGAAAATTTAAGTGAATTATTTTATATATAAATATATATCTACGTCAATCAAGTTTCATTGTTTTTATGCTCTCAGTCTCAAATAGTAACACAGTTCCTTTAGAGGGGAAAGAAATCTATTTTGGGAAACAGTCCTTAAAATACAAGATACCACATTAAAATTAACTTAATAATAATCAGTAGGTTTTAAAATCTTCTACAACTCTCAACACAACTATCAGTGTCTAAAACACAAGTACGTAATGTTAAAGATTATCCGCAAGCAACCTCTTAACCTTTTCAACAGCCGAAGTAAAACTGAGTCAGTTTCGGCATGCCACTGCTATTTATAATCTGGGTGAATAATTTTGAGTGCTTTCTCATAAAGCACTGTATCGTCGTAGCTCGTGATGTAGATTTCTACAGTGATTTCCAGAAGTATCCATGTGATCGCCAAATTTAGTCGCTAAAAATGATGCCAACTTGGCTGCATCGCCAATATTTCGGGCAAGATTCCATTGAATGTCCATTATAATATAAGAGATAGAGTTGTTTGTGAATATTATAATTTTTTTATTATAAAATAAGTATAATAGAAAGTAAACATCCAGACTATTTTAAGATGATATTAAGTATTAATCACACCAAATTCCTGACAAAATATATGTGCATATATATATGCATGTGTGTGTGTAAGGAGCTTTAGACATTCCAGTATACTGAGATATATGAATAAATATTTCTTTTACAGGAACTGCTGCTCACAATAATAATATATTTTTACATTAAAAAAGGAACAATAACTAAAATTGAAACTAAACTTCAAAACCTATCTATCAGCACCTTCCAAAGTTTATGTACTTCTTTTACGAAAAAAATATTAATAAACACGGGTAATAACCCGAAACGGATGGGTAAACCTTCTAATAAAACTTTTTTTTCTACCTAAAGAGCATTCCCAACTTCCACCATCTTTTAAAATTAATCATCACGAGTCAAGAGAAGATTTTTAAAAGTTCTTTAAGAACTTTAAGCTCAGTTTTTCCCCAAACATGAATTGAGAGTTTGGCAGCTAATATAAAAACTCATCTTCAGATAAAATGAAGAACATTTTTCATCTTGTCAGGAGGCTGAATTTGTTATTATTTATTATTATTTTTTACTCTTTTTAACTGTACGAAAGCTTCAATAGATGTATCGAAGTTTTGAAGAACGTTGTTTTTAAATGCATCATTTATTAGAAAAAATTCGTTGAAGAGAGTTGAAAAAGATGAGGAACCATTAATTAAAATACAATATATAGTAAAATTGATGTACATAAGCAACATTACACTAAATAAGAGCATATTTTAAACCTTATTTCCATAGATGCTGATCATTTTACTTCACATTTATTTTTTATTACTCATTTCTGATTTTTTATAAAAAATAATACATATAATTACACACATATTATTTACACAAACATTATACGTTATGTATACGTAAATGTCAGATGGCTAGTTATTGTTATTTTATAAATTAAAAGATCGAATCAGCTATAATATTAAAAAGAGCCAACTGTGTTGGCGATAAACATTCGTTTAATAATTTTAAATATATGTATGATACAATAATTATAAGGATTTGCTTAAAACTTAATTAATATACATTTTTTAAAAGCATGCAATGTAAGTATTAGATGAAATCCCAAAAAATGAATTTGTTTGTGAGTTGTACCATGTATTACTAATTAGAATGATGGCTAACTAATATTGTAATTATTTACAAATATAATTTGAGATATGGTGACTGAGCCTAAGAAGATATGACTTTCAAATCTGTAACCATACATAATAAAAGCTAAGGAAGCCATGAATTATTAATTTTTCTACTAGAAACATCAAATAGAATAAAGAGAACTGTCTACGTTAAGTAAAATATTCCAGGTAAAGGTCGGAACCTGGTATCTTCGGATCCGTAACCGAGTACCTTAGCCACCATACCAAAATGATCATCTCAGTATGGAGACTGTTACTGATTTATATAGATACCACCACACACTTCCATGCCAGTGATTTGGTGAATAGGCAAATTAAAGATACCAAAGTTATTGCGAGTGTGTGCGTTTTTGCGTCATTTTGTGTGTGATGATTTATGGTTGCGTGTGTGATGGATTGTGGGTTGCATCATTCGTGTGAGACGGCTTTGTTGGATAAGTCATGTGTGAGAGACGCTTTTGTTAGTTGCGTCAGGTGTCTGACATCTTGGTTGCATTTGTGGTGGATATATGGTGCCACAACTGCTGCCCGAAGGTTGCGGTTTCTTCTTGTTTGGCCAGGGTCATCAATGAAGGTTAGAACCTGGTACCTTCTTATCCGTAACCGAGTATCTTAGCCCCCATACCAAAAGAATCATCGTAGGATGGGGACTGTTACTGGTTTATGTTGGTAACACCGCCATAAGGGTATAGAATTAAAAAGAAGGAAATAGTATTAAATAAACCAATTCATTATTTTTACTAAGTATATAGTTTTTCATTTCATAAAATGTAGAATAAATATCACCATAGGAAAACAATATAACTATACTTTTTTAGTTTAATTCAATCAATTATTCTTTTATAAAGTGCCATTCTTAAAGAATTAGAAATCTAAAAAAAAAACTGCCAAGGTTAGGTATTAGGCAAATGGTAGCAAACTGAAAAATTGCTAATTATACTTAAATTTCTATTTAACTCACCGAATATAAGTTCAAAAGAAAAAAAAATACATTTAAAACAGGATAACTAACCATTAACGTCCTGGTTTCATTTTAAGCAGGTCTTTTAGATAAATAAAGGGCTTATTACAGAGTTAACCCTTAGCGTACTTTTATTGCTGAGATAGATAAAAACAGTAAGGTGTAATTAAAGTTATAAATTAAAGGAAAATAGATCCCTCATCTCTGAGAATGTATTAGAGTAAAGAAGATAAAGAAGAAGAAAAACGAAATAGAAGCCTGTGTGTAGATAAATTATGGTTAAATGTTCGTTGAAATTAGACCCAACATATATCTTAATTTATTGCATTTCTCTTCATTTTGCTTCAAATGGTAAGAACTAACATAAGGATACAAAATTCACCAATTTTTAACTCCATTTTCTACAAAAATGGTGAAATGTATATAATGGTTGTTTCTAATTAAGGTGTGAATAGTGACTTTTGCCACTTTAAGTGTTTCGAATATTAATCAGTTTCACAATAAAAAATAAATATTATATATACGAGTAATATAGCAACATAAGTAATAATGATACCCAAAGCAAATAAACATCAACAAAATTAGTATTATAACAAATAGTAACATATTTGCTGTGAATAATATGTTATTTATTTTTTAAGATTATTTGAAAGGGGGAAAATTGCATTCTAAACATAAGTAAGGGTCAATCGAAAGGGGAAAAATATGGCGAGAATGGTTTTGATATATTTTTTCCATATATATACATATATATACACTGCTGGACAATTGCTAAGGACGGATAACACTATCATCCATAGCAACCACAAAATGAAAGGAACCAAAATGTGGAAAATTAGAATAAGTGCGGGATATTAGTAAGAAGAAGTATGAGTATGCAAATTTTTTTTCCACGTCTGTTCATCACGGGATAGCGTTCATAAGAGCTTTAAAGGTTTTGACGCGTGTGGACAGTTGTTGCTTCAAGTCAAAGTTTTACAGGAAAGATTTAATAGACGAACTTAACATTTTTGGCATGTCTTCCCGACATCACATAGATGATTTTATGCGCGGCCGAATTATTGGAAAGGTCGAAGAAGGGCGAAATATAACAGATGTTGCCAGGGAGTTCGACATCGCTCACAGCGTTGTTTCACGGCTGTGGAAATAATTAAAAACTACTGGAATGTGTAGTAGATGGCACGGGGGAGGTCGTGTTAGAAGTACGATGCCTGCAGAAGACAGATATATCACCCTATCAGCAAAAATGAACAGGCGCACCACAGCTCAGCAGGTGGCAAATCAGTTTCTTGCTGCCTCAGGAAAGCATATCTCCCGAAAAACTGTTGCCAGACGTTTGAGGGGATGAGGACTATACGCACGCAGACCTGTTGTGTGTGTCCCATTCACCAGACATCACCGTACTGCCCGTTTGCAATGGTGTCGTGAGCATCACAATTGGACTGAACAGGACTGGGCATGCTTACTATTCTCAGATGAGAGTAGGTTCAGTCTGTCATCGGATTGTAGACGCCAACTGATCTGGCGCTAGAGTGGTACTGCTTATCGTCCAGAAAATATCTACGTAAATGACCGATATCCGACATGCAGTATCATGGTGTGGGCCGGCATCATGATCAATGGCCGCACACGCCTACATGTGGTTGCGAATGGGACTATGACGGGCCAACGATACATTAATGAAGTTCTACTTCCTCATGTTCGTCTTTTCCGTGGTGCTGTCGGTGATAACTTTGTTTTTATGGACGACAACGCAACATGTCATCGAACACTCGCTGTTCAGGATTGTCTAGACAACGAGGGTATTCACCGTCTCGTATGGTCAGCGCGTTCTCCAGATCTGAAACCCATTGAAAATGTGTGGGATGCTTTGGGGAGGCAAGTTGCTGGTCGAAACTATCCTCCGATAAACAAGAACACCCTCATCCGTGAACTCACAGAGGAATGGGATAAATTGCCTCAACAGTTGCTGGATAATGTTGTGCAAAGTATGGTACGACGTGTGGAATGTTGCATAACACTCCACGGTGGACATATCCCGTACTGATATCTTTCTTTAAGGTGCCTGCTGACTTTTCGATGCATTGTTCCATATCTCCGTACGCAGATCAAAATGAAATTTTTTTCTTTCAGATGTTTCACAGCTTTTGTACTTTCCAGAACAATAAATATTCTTTATTCTAAAGCAGTGTTTCTCAAACTGTGGGGCGCGCCCCCCTGGGGGAGCGCGGTAACCCTGCGAGGGGGTCGCGAGCATATTCAAAATAAAAGGTTTAAAAAATAATTTTTTGGAATGAAGTAAAACAAGATGCTTTATGACATAATAAAAAGTAAACATTTACACTCATATAATTTATTTTTATCATCTGATGATCATCAAAAATAAAAGATTCCACTTTAAACAGTCATTAGCCATCTTTGATCCTATAACCAAATTAAACAAATATTTTTTTGCTTTGCGGTCAATATGAGAACGATGAGAGATTTTTTATTACGTTTCTTTTAACCTAAAAATATTACTTTAGCTGACCTTCGAACTTACTAATATGGTTATCTCCGTCTTTTTTTTAGGGAAGTTGTAAATATATATAATATATTTCTGTTTCATCTTTTTTCCATGTGAAAGAGATTTATGATATATGGATAAGCATGAGTATTCTGAAACATAATGCATAATGAAAAGCGTTTTACACAATTATTTTTTAAAACATGCTACACTTTCCCCATGAACAATTTTGTAGTTTTGATAGCTGTGTTGTACGACTTATTCTGGTTTATAAATGTAAATAAGCAGAATATTAAAAAAAATGGGCATCTGTGATCCCTATTAAAGGAAGTTGAAACTGATCAAGCAATTGAAGAACCTACTGAAATAATGCATATTAATCAAGATAGCGAAGGTAAATATCAGAAAAGCGTTATATGAAACGTTTGAGTTGATTTGAGTTTAGCTGGAAAATAACGTTCCTGTGTTGTTAGCGAAAAGTGTCTGTGATTTATGTCCTTTATTAAGGGCATTATTTATTTGGAACATTTTCTTTATTTTTATTGGATTTTTTCTCAAATTTTCTACGAAAAATTTAAAAGTCCTTGAAAGTAGTTAAGTATATTTTCTCTTAATTAAATTATTCACTGGAATTGTGATTTTTATAGTGTATAGTAAAAATAACTATAAAATAAATTATAGTTTTAAAACAAACTAAAAAACATGTTTTTATAGAGAATTGAACTAAAAAGCAAAAAAAAAAAAAAAAATATTACTTAAAAGTAAGATATACAAAATTTAATACTTATCTTGTTAATTTGTACGGTTTATAATTATGATCGTATTGTAGCTTTAGCGTCAAAGTGCATTATTATTGCATTCAGTACATTATTAATGTATAAGGGGGCGCCAGTAGTGAAAGTTTGAGGACCACTGTTCTAAAGTCTGAATAGAGTGGCAACTATATTTTATCCTACTAGGCTTCATGTCTCGCTTAATGTTATGCTACATAGCAATTTGTGATCCGTCCTTAGCAATTGTCCAGCAGTGTATATACACTGGTGTGCCAAAATTAAGGACGAGACAGTTTTTTTCAATATAACTTTGTACAAAAGCTTTCCAAATCAACACATTCAATACCGTAAGATCCCCAATACGTAAGGACATGCGTAATGTAAGCAACACTTACTAAAAGAGAAATCAGAAGGATAAAAAGAAGCTTGATTGAATAAGTAGCATGGAGCGCAATGCGACTGAAGACCGAAACATCCCTGTGATGGGTGTCCAGCAAGAAACATCCGGTCTTTAGTAGGGCATATGATCTTTCCTGACTGCTAGGCAGGTTTCACAGCGTCTGCGCATGCTGAGAATGAGGGTGTCAATGAATTGTTGATGCCCATTCGTCTTGCAGCGCCAATCGAAGCTCCCGAATCGTTACTGGTGGTAAGGAACGAGCTGCCAAGCGTCTGTTTAGAAAACCCCATACATGCTCGATGAGATTGAGATCCGGAGATCGTGCCGGCCAATCCATACGTTCAATATCCTCACTCTCTAAGAACTGTTCGGCAGCTACTGTGCGATGACATGGTGCATTGTCATCCATGAAAAGGAACTGCAGACCCATAGCGCCTCTAAAAAGACGCACATATGGAAAGATAATCTCGTTACAATAACGGGTCCCGTTGACTGAACCTGCGTCGAAGATGTGAAGGTCTGTACGACTACCAAGCATGATGCCTCCCCAAACGAGAACACCGCGACCTCCATACCTGTCCCTTTCAATGATGTTCGAGGGATGATTGCGGCTTCCTCGCTCTCTCCAGATGAGTATGCGATGAGAATCGCTACTCAAACTGAATCTCCTCTCATCTGTAAAGAGTACTCGTCCCCATTCATTATCTCTCCAATTCCGGTGTTCCCGGCATCACAGAGAACGCCTTCTCTGATGGGCAGGCGTTAAAGGTACACACCGTACAGGGCGTCATGCAAACAGACCACCACCGTGCAGTCTTCTGGCCACGGTAAAATGCGATATCGGTCGTCCAGTCGCCTCTGTCGTGTGTCTAGCGATTTCTCCCGCTGTCTCCTCCTGCCTGTTTCTTCTGGCCTGTAAGACAATGTACCGGTCATCTGCGGGTGTGGTTCCTCGTGGACGACCACTACTGAACCTCCGGACAGCTGTTCCTGTAGTTTGAAATTGTTTCCAAAGTCGTGAAACGATGCTGTGAGCAATTCCGAACTCTGCAGCCACACTTGTCACACTGCGGCCTTCCTCCAACTTCCCAATGATTCGACCTCGGGTAAACGCATCCAGATGTCGTCTAACAGATTGATTATTCGCCATTTCTGGCTGAGGCAGCAACTCGGTGTGATTTTAACTGCTATACGGCGTGCAATCTCTTTGCCAGAAATACTGATCTTACACCGACAACATGCTTTATACTACTCAGACACTCCCCCATTACGTCTACCTGCATATCTGCGCATGTGCTACCGTACATCACCTTACTTAATCTCCTGATTGGTCTTTCTGTCCGCTCTGCCTCTTCGTTCAGCTGATATGCTAATTTTTCGACTTCGCCCTTAATTTTTGCACACCAGTGTATATATATATATATATATATATATATATATATATATATATATATATATATATATATATATATATATATATATATATATACTAGCTGGTATACCCGTTCTTCGCACGGGTGAACTGAAAGGTTAAACAACACAGATTGAAGGATAAAGAAGTTTTTAATGAGTTAATTTTAAGTGAATTGCAAATTAAACAAAAAAAGTTTTCACATATCTCAGCTGAAGAAAAAAAAGAAAGAAAAAAATACCTTTGTTAAATTTTAAGTCTGTAGATCTAATAGCTGATAAAAAGGATTTTTTTATTTATAACTCCCCGTAAAACTCTTGAGGGTTGATTTTTGAAAATACCTCCCTAAGCTGATCTTTGCTCAGCAAAAGTAACACATTGTTAAAAGTTTTCTGACGCTTAAAATATTGTAAATAATTTATAACTGAAAGTGTCATACATTAATATAAATTTCTGTTGAATTTATTTTATGTGAAAATTGTAATACTCGCAAGCAACACCGTTTCCTAAATAACAATGGCGATTCAATGGAAAAAATAGCGAAATGTTAACAATAGAGTCAAATTGGCAAATGTCTAGCTACTTTCATAGCTCAAACTTTATTAGAGCTTTGTAAGACCCGCCGTGTAGGAGAGCGATGCACGTTAATGCTTTATCTACCGCATTATGATCTACAGAAATTTTTTTCATGCAATATTTTTTTTTTAGGTCACTACATTGAAAATTAAGGGACATACATAAACAAAATACTCCACTTAGGGAAATTTAATCGGTTAGAGCTAATAAATTAATTAAATATATTCCACTGTAAAATTAATTATATACACCATTCACTTAAAATAAATAGTCAAATCGTTTTCTAAGGTCTCCATAAACATAAGACACTTAAATTTTGACATTAACTATTTTTGGGGCACAAAAATGATAATCTTTGCAATCTGCTGAAAACGCTCGCAGCTGAAAATGTAATATCTGCTACAAAACTATTTGCCTTCCCCGTTAAAATACTCATCATAGAACCCGTGCCATCATATATCTTGGAAGAGTGGATTTCAAAGAATATTCCAGCTAAGTATTGGTAGAATATTCCTGCTAAATTGGTGTGGCATGGTAGTTAGAGAAGGGTGCCAGCTCAGGTGTTGTCCACATCACTTGACTATGGTTCAAAATTATATGGTCGTTCGCCAAAAGCCCTCATGTAGCTGAACAGTGCAACGTTAATATTCACTCACTGAAAAAAATACAGTACAGTAGTTATAACTATTTTTATACATAAAAATGCAATATCTGCTTATTCAATTAAAATTATAGCATTATAATTAATTACTAACCACACAAACAAATTTTGAAAATTTATCCAAATGATGTAGTGTGAAAGAGAAAGTTTATTCAGACAGACAACAAATGTGTCTTATATGCATATAGATTTGTTTGAATTCTTGTGTATTATTACTTTTGTAAGCTTCATGACATACTTTATGGTGTACCAGTATTTTAAAGCTGACTGAGCAACAGCAACATTTAGCTGGGTATAGCTAGTTATAACATAAAAATTAAATCTTAAAAAGATATCAAAAATAAAAGACGACTCAATATTTTGAATAAATCAGTATAAACATTTTCATACAAACACAATATATATATATATATATATTGTAAAATATTTATTTTGCTATTTGAATTTCAGACAGACATCAAACAAAATTTTAAAAATTGTCAAAAACAGAAAACAGATAAAAAAACATATTTAAGAAAAATACCACTGATTAATTTCGCCAAAGACATCGCAATGTGCAAAAAAAATTTGTAGTACATAATAACCAAAAAAAAATGTTAAGTACTAAAATATTAAAAAAAACAAAACTTATATATTGAATTAATTAAGGATTACTCTGGAGGGAAAGATAAAACAGGCTAAGATAATACTAATAATATTAATTTCATATTGGTTAACTACTCATTTTTGGCATGATTTTGAAATCACGCCAAATTGGTATGTTGCGGCCAGTCTAATGTTATAGTAATGCACAGAATTAAAGGTACTTACGTATTATTGCAACCTATTGGTGACATTATACAAAATGAAGCACATGATTGCCAATTCAACGCATACAAAGTTGGGATTGCCAAAGTGGCGAGTTTTTTTAACGTTGGCGACTGTGCAAAAATACCCAAGTACTAAAAAAATTATCCAAAGTATATATATATATCCCGAGCATAAAAATAAATTGAAAAATGAAGTACAATACTAACATTAACTGACATAAAAAGAACTGAACTAACTTTATCAATGCAAAAGCATAATTTGAAAAAATAAGGTATTTACTTATAACCCCAACCTTTTGGAGACATTATATGAAACAAAGCACATGACTCGCAATTCAGCATATATATGACGTGCGAAATCAGGGTTGCCAACTTGGTAAGTTATTTTGAATGTTGGCGATTGTTAGGATAGCACATAGGTGCCAAAATAATTTATCTTACCACTACCTGCTTCCTCAACATACTCATTTTTGGCATGATTCTGAAATCACGCCAAATTGGTATGTTGCGGCCAGTCTAATGTTATAGTAATGTACAGAATTAGAGGTACTTATGTATTATTGCAAACTATTGGTGACATTATACAAAATGAAGCACATGATTGCTAATTCAACTCACACAAAGTTGGAATTGCCAAAGTGGCGAGTTTTTGAACATTGGCGACTGTGCAAAAATACCCAAGTACTAAAAAAATTATCCAAAGTATATATATATATATATCCCGAGCATAAAAATAAATTGAAAAATGAAGTACAATACTAACATTAACCGACATAAAAAGAACTGAACTAACTTTATCAATGCAAAAGCATAATTTGAAAAAATAAGGTACTTACATATAACCGCAACTTATTGGCGATATATGAAACGAAGCACGACTCAAAATTCAACATATATATATGACATGTAAAATCGGGGTTTGCGAACTTGGCAAGTTATTTTGAATGTTGGCAATTGTTAGGATAGCACATAGGTGCCAAAATAATTTATCTTACCACTACCTGCTTCCTCAACATACTCATTTTTGGCATGATTCTGAAATCACGCCAAATTGGTATATGTTGCGGCCAGTCTAATGTTATAGTAATGTACAGAATTAGAGGTACTTATGTATTATTGCAAACTATTGGTGACATTATACAAAATGAAGCACATGATTGCTAATTCAACTCGCACAAAGTTGGAATTGCCAAAGTGGCGAGTTGTCTTGAACGTTGGCGATTGTGCAATAATACGCAAGTACTACAAAAATTATCCAAAGTATATATACATCCCGAGCATAAAAATAAATTGAAAAAATGAAGTACAATACTAACATTAACCGACATAAAAAGAACTGAACTAACTTTATCAATGCAAAAGCATAATTTGAAAAAATAAGGTACTTACATATAACCGCAACTTATTGGCGATATATGAAACGAAGCACGACTCAAAATTCAACATATATATATGACATGTAAAATCGGGGTTGCCAACTTGGCAAGTTATTTTGAATGTTGGCGATAGCCAGGATAGTACATAAGTTCCAAAAATAATTTATCTTATGACCACCTGCTTCCTCAAAGGTATTTAAGCCATTTGTCTGTTTTGCTCATTCTCTGATGCCTATTCCAGTTTGATATGTAATTACTACCAGCACTGCTTTTGCTTGGGCAGTATGATTTTCTGCATGGCAATTTTATGCACTGAAGCCAGTAGTATTATACCCTTAAAGGTTAAAATAAAGACACATGAAATTGCAAAGAACCATATTATTGGATCAAGTGTAGTATAGGGGGGCTACTTGGCGCAGTCCTTTATTTTGGTTACTAAAAGTGGTCCCCAAGGTACTTTTTTTCGGTATTATTTATTTTAGAATGAATTCGATATCTCACCATGACATTTAGATAAAAATCCGAAGAAATTCGCCAAATCCAAAGTGCCCCCTATACTACATTTGAACCGAACTGAAATATAACCCTTATCAATGAGAAGTTTTAGTTTGTCAAAATTATAATCTTCGCATTCTAAAGAAATAAATAAATAAGTTATAATTTGCAAGCAAAATCACGCACATAAACATCCCGCGATAATACCTAAATGTTGCCAAAACAACAAAACAAAGTTTTAGTTGTTGAAAGAATTATCCTTAAAAAAATTATTTATTCGAAAAATAATCCTAATTAAATATCAAAGAATAGAAAAATTGAATAAATATTCCAACCGATAAACAAAGCTACAGTAAAAATATGTAATAATCTTGAAAAAATGCATGTAAAGTATAAATTGTCTACTTAGTGAGAAACGTGACTACATATGACGTCATAACACTGGAAAATCCCTTAAAAATTAAAATTTAAAAAATTTGGAAGGAATTATGAACGCCAAACCTATTTAAGAACCTTTCTGGTGTAATTTTGTGTACGTGTACCACGTTTCACGTAATTTGGGTGTCTGGATCTCGAGTTATGAGGGAACAGACAAACAGACAACAAATGCGTCTTATATATATATATATATATATATATATATATATATATATATATATATATATATATATATATAACAACGATGCGCAACATATCTTATAGATTTTGTTCTATTTTCATACACACTATATACTTTCGAAAAATAATTTCTTATATTTCAAGAAATACTATTAGGCAGTTCCATTTCGAAAACATTACGTGTATGGAAAGCATCCAATGAACACATATTTGACAGTTTTATTTATTTCTATGCATTATTTATTTACAGAAAACACCACCTCTAATTTCATAAAGTGCTATTTCCGGAATGTACCAAATAAATCAGTTAATAGCATTATCTATTACATTTCATTTGCAATCGAAATTAAATAATTAATATTTGTTAAATCACTTCATAAAAGCTGCATGCTACGTTTAGATATGTATTTAAATATCTTGAGTTACAATATGTATGTTTATTGTATGAAATTCAAGAAGGATTTTCTGCATATATCTTTGAAGCTATTTAATCTAATATCAAGAGCTACTCTGAATGTTATAGTTTGTTAATAGCACAAAAGTCATGTATAAAAATCTATGGAAAAGAAAAAGGAAATTAAAAAAACTTCATTTTAATATCAGTAAACATGATATCCTTGAATGCAACATATTGAATGGGGATAAAATACTCATTCAATAATTTTACCAGTTAATGATATAAATTAAGAATCATAACTTTTTCATTGGAGCTTTTAAAATATTTTCAAGAGGAGAAATTTTGCAGACTATTTTACAAAAATTCATTTTCATTTGTGGATAGTAAAACTCATAAAACCGTAAAACTTATATATTACAGCTAATTTAAAAAATTATTCATCCAATCTTTATATCGCGTATACATTTGTTAAATCATCCATCTTCAATTATATTTGATAGTCTTACGATGGGCTATTTTTAAAATAAGGTCTGTTGGCGCGTATATTTCCCTAGTTCACGCTTGCGCCGCAACGAGTCTTTGTGTCACAGACCAGCATCTCTTGCTGTGTCACACACATGTGCCATTTCCAGCTTTGTAGCAGTCGCATAAGATGTGTTTTGTGTCTTTAAAATGTTTAAGATGATTGAATATAACCCGTCAACTCTAACGACTCGGAAGTTAATCGAATCTTTTAGCTGGAAGGTTTTGGACCATGCGTTACAGCCCAGACGTTTCTTCCAGATATTTCCACCGTTTCCGGCACCTCAAACACAGTCTTGGCGGGAAGCGTTTCAGTGACAACGAAGAAAGGAAAGCGGCCGTGAACTGTTGCCTATCCAACCAGGTGGGAGACGTCTTTGAAGAGGGTTTTCAAAACTTAATTCTAAGGTATGACACGTGCATCAATAAACTCGGCAATTATGTAGAAAAATAGGCAACAGAGTATGTACAATGCTAAAATAAAGATTTTTTGAAACAAAATGTTTGCTTTATTTTTTTGAAAGCAAGCGGACTTAACTTAAAAAAACCCCTCGTATTATTAAATTAAAATTTAAATGCAGTTAATTATTTATAGACTAATATATAATAAATTATGTCCAGAAAAATTGCTAAAATTGGCTGTCAATTATAAAAGAAGTACTCAATCATTGTTATATTTAAATATTTTTAAAGAAAAATTACGAAAAAGAGAGAGAGATTTTGCTTGTATTTAGAATAGACATACTTTATTTTGCAATATTTACAGGACAAAAAGGTCTAGACAATAGCTACCAACCTTTTTATGAACTGGCACCCCCTTTTCTAGAGAATATTTCGATACCACCCCCACCCACTCTAGAGAAATAAGAGCGTACATAATACATGGTAAAAACAAGAATTATAGATTTTAAAAAAATATTTTATTTTAATAATATAATATATTTTTTTAATTAATTTTTTTTTTCTAAAACCACCAATTGTTTTTGCTTGCGAATCTGAAATAGCTATTGCCATAAATATATTTAAATGTGTAGAGTTATATATTTAAGTCGTAGATAGGATATTGTAGGAAATGAAACCCTACTGAACTTCTTAATATTTATTTATTTAAAAGAGGGGAATAAAAGTTTTAGCTTATACCTGTTATAAAGACAGGCAGTGTTATTGATCATAGGAAGTAATTCATAATAAACTTTTGCTTCCAAAATAAATAAACTGACAGTTTCAGACTTTAAAGAATCACGCGTTAATTTCTGGTTAACATATTTAATTATACTTCTTGGATAAAATGCGTTATGAATTGCAGTGGACGCAACATTTTTCCAACTGCTTATAGACAAATAAACCAAGTACACTATAGTTATTAAAATTTACTATATCATTCAATTTAATATAGATCTGAATGTAATGTAATCTAAGTTTTTCATTCACTTCCCAAACTACCGAAATATGTGAATTTTCATACACGTAATAGAAATAATTTAAATACATACAATCTACGTAAGATAACCAATATTAAAGTTTACTTTCGTTCGTATATAAACAGCACGATATTTTAGTCTTTTTTTAGTCTATATTTGATGAATCTATCTAAACTCCTCAGTGCCGTCTCAACGCCCCCTAATTCTCTGGGTCTTTTACTGCTCCCTGAAAGCCTCAAACGTCCACAAGGGGGGGGGGATTATCGCGTACAATGAGAACCTATGATCTAGGCCAGCGAGAATCAACCTGTGGCCAACCGAGCTTTTTTACTTGGCCCGGTCATGGCCCATTGCGATGAGAATTTCACATAGTTAAAAACATTGTATTAAAAATTTGGTGGGAAATTCTTTGTCAAGAAATCAAATATATCAATTTTGCATTTAGCTATCGGTGTCGTACGGGTACGAATCGATAATCCTTTTCTATTTGGAATGGTTATGGTTCGTGAAAACAGACAAAAGTGGAGTAGCGACAATTTTATGTGTGCTGAACTAAATTTTACTATGTTTCATATCTAGCAAGCGAAAAATATTTGAAGAAAATATATCGTTTGAAGATGATTGGAAAGTTGAATCATTTGTAGTGGAAAAAACATGGATCAGTAATTCTATGTGTTTGATTTGTCACGAAAGTGCTGTATTTAAAATATACCAATATGCATAAATCATTCACTGACCCTTTTCCTCAAAGATCTCTTTCAAGAGGTTTTAAGACATTATATAAAGTTTATTTATATTATTGGCAATCATATAAAGCCATTTACTGAGTAGATTTTCTGAAGGAGTGTTTCTTAAATGCTTCCAATTTAGTGTCTGTGACAAAAATAAAAAATGTAAGAAATAATAATAATGAATAGAAAAACGGAAGTTATATAAGTTTTGTTCAATTTTCCACATTTTAAATTTCCAGTGTTATCTTGGTCTTAAAGCATTTCCCCCCCTGCGCCATTTATCCTCATGTTGCAGCCCGCGTGAAACAACTAACATCTGTATGCGACCCGCGTGATATAGCTGACATATGTATATGAACCAGCAGAAAAAAAGGTCGAATACCCGTGGTCTAGACACTAAAAATTAACTTTACTCCTTTTCGTATTAAAAGAAAAATTAATAATGCATTTTTTTCCAGAATTTTTGACATTAAAATATTAGCTAATGTGTTCTTAAATATTGTTTTCACAATTTAAGCAGCAAATGTTGTATATGCACTCAGACTTTCATTTATCTCTAGTATTTTTTCTGGATAAGTATTAAAAATATGAATTAATAAAATACATTATCTGTAAATATCAAATTACATCTCTTTTTACTTCATTTTATTATTTTTAAATATTTAAATTATTTTTTACGTAAACCAATACGCTAAGAAATTACTTATTTCTACTAAACTACAGACACAGAATCAGTAGCGTAACGTACACCTCCGCAACCCCCGCATCGCGGGAGGGTGGGGTTAGGGTTCTAGAGGGCCCACAGCCTGACTATCGCCAAGTACCTACCCTTTGTAAAATCCAACTTGGGGGCGCAAAACTTGACTTTGCAGGGGGGCCCAACTGTTATCCGTTACGCCAATGCACAGAATAATTGCAACACCTTAATAAAGGGTGTTTTTTTTAGAGGTATAGAACTTTAATTTGCTATAAAACAACGATGTATTAGTCGATTGACATGAATTTTTTTTATTCGAAAGATAATCTTGTGGCATTACATTTTAAATATGATTTCTGGCATAGGACTGGAATGGCTGTCTCGGATGTATTCCAATCTGGACGTCCAATTTTCGATGATTTTCCAACATTTGTGGCCGTATATCGGCAATAACAAAGGCAAATGTTGTCTTCCAAATGGTCAAGTGTTTATGGCTTATCCGCATAGACCAATGACTTTACATTGCCCCACAAAAGATAGTCTAGCGGTGTTAAATCACAAGATTTAGGAGGCCAATTCACAGGTCCCAAACGTGAAATTAGGCGGTCACCAAACGTGTCTTTCAATAAATAGATTATGGCACGAGCTGTGTGACATGTTGCGCCGTCTTGTTGGAACCACAGCTCCTGGACATCATGATTGTTCAATTCAGGAATGAAAAGGTTAGTAATCGTGGTTCTATACCGATCACCAATAACTGTAACGTTGTGGCCTCCATCGTTTTTGAAGAAGGATTCCACCAGCGCATAAAGTGTCCCAAACAGTCAGTGTTTCTGGATGTAACGGTGTTTCGACATACACTTGTGGATTAGCTTCACTCCAAATGCGGCAGTTTTGTTTGTTGACGTAGCCATTCAACCAGAAGTGCGCTTCATCGCTAAACTAAATTCACTCATGAAAATTGACCATTATATTCGAAATACAATTGCACAATTTGAAAGCGTTGTTCAGGCGTGAGTCTATTCATGATGAATTGCCAAACCAAACTGAGAATAAATTACTTTACAGCTGTTAAATCGGTCGCCATCTTGGAAAGTAATGCCCACTTAAACTTCTATACCTGGGAAAAAAAACAGTCTGTAGATACTTCAGCTATAAAAATCTATTTTTATTAATTTATTTCAACTTCATAATGAGGTAGCTGAAAATTAGTGAAAAAGATTTATTCAGAGAAAAATATGAGTTAAAAGAAATTTATTTTCTTACCATAATAGTAGTTACATTTTCATTAACCCAGTCTACTTTTTTATCTCAGATCTTCTTAAAAATTAGAAATACAGAAAAGTAATTAATAAAAAGTGTTTTAGCCTAAGAGGAAATAAAAAATTGATACCAATAATAATGTTTAGCATATATTTACATTTTCTTCCAAATATAAAGTTTTTAAAAAAAGTATTAATAACATTTAGTTTTTAAAAACTGTTTAACGTTTGAAGAGTTTTGATAAATATCTTCTCATAACTACGGTTCCTTTAATTTTAAATTTGATTTCTTGATTCATTTCCCCAGGGAATTGTTGATAAAAAAATAACTTTTTGGAGTTTCTCTGAGGAGATATAAATAAATAATTCTAATTAAGTAGTACGTTAAAAGATCAGAAAAGAAAGATTAAGATATCAAGTACCTTGAAATCCCTACTTTTAAAAGCTCTTTTGCAAATTGTAAAAGTAGTGATATTACGGAAAGTTATCAATAGGTAAGGGTTCGGTGTCTTTGCTATTTTTCTTAACCCCAACACATTTTAGAAATAAAAAAAAAGAAGAAAAGACAGGCTGTAGTGATATACAATTTTTTTTCACAAAAATGTGATGAGATTTTATCTTTCAGCCATTCTCGAATTATGTCAAAGAAATTTTTTTCCTTAAAATAAAATTCTATTTTGATAATTTTGTTTCAATTTGAAATATGTGAGAAAATATATTATGTCAAAGATTTAAAATAATCACAGGCTATCATAAAAAATAAATATTTTATTTTAGTGTTTTAATAAACATTTAACTTCAAAATCAAACAGTGTTTGCTTAAAAAAATATAAGGAGTGAAATAATTTATTTAAAAAAGTACCAATTTTTAAAATTTTTACTTCACCTCAGGGGCCTGCTAGGAAGCTTTGTTGATTCGGAGCTGTCCATGAGGCCCATTAGGACTTGTAAGGTCGATTAAAGGAACCTTTGTAGGTATTTAACAAAACAATCATTAAGATAAAATTTACATTAGATTGTGAAAAATTCTCATTTTTGCTAAAATTCAATTCCAATGTGCTTTTATTTAAAAATGAAAGTAGGTATATATTTCAGAGAGAGGTCAGCTGGGTGGCATAGTTTCTCCGGCACTGGCCTTGTATGCCTTAGATTGGTGGCTAAACTCCTGCTCAAATCGATGGGTTTTTATGAAGCAAAAAGTCGAATGTCGTTTGATTATGTGGTGTGTAAAAGATCCCTTGAGAGCCTGTTTGTCTTAGAGGCTGTCTGTAGTTTAAAATTTCTTGTACTATTTCGCATCGACATAGCTCAAGTGCTTCCCTCTGGGGAAGAAACTGCTCATCAAAATTACATTTGAGGCAATTAGTATATACCTATATGGCAAGTGAGGGAAGACTTTTTCAGGGTACGGACTACTAATTTTTTAAAAGTGCTGCGGTATACTCAGTGATGTAGGTGTAGTGAGGTAAGAAAGATGTGTCTACAATGTTTGTTATAAATTGATGATAAATATGTTGCCTACATAACTAAAATAAAAAAAAGAAACTCACATTTTTAAAACCATATTTAAAGCAAAACGTATGATACAGTAATAACAATAGCCACACATTTAATAATATCCAAGGATGCAATTATTATGAAAAAAAAATAAAATACATTAAAAAATAAAAAAAAACAACATCGTCATGTAAAGTTGATTCTCGTAGTTATAGTCTTTAGAAGGTTTAGTCTACATAATGTCAGACAACCTTGAATATTTCGGTATATAATTACTAACTGTTAATCTTCAAGCGGTCACCCTAAAATGTCTTGGGGGTCCACCCGTCAATCCCGATCGACTTAATGGCCAACCCGGCTATATGGAGTTGTACTAAAAAGTGATATCAGCTTCCGATGAATGCACTAGCTCTGCAATGGTAAAAAAAAATCCGCAGCCCCAATTGAAACTAAAAAAAAAAAAACTATAACTCAGATTTAAAACATATAAAAAAACACAAACTTACCTTATAATTAGTGAAAGCTCTCCATTTTGTAATTTAATGCAAGCAATGCAAAAATATTAGGTTAAACCAGTGCTTCTGAAACTTACAATATTTGCGACCCAATTTTCAATCATAATTTTCATCACCCCCCCCCATACATTACTAATTCGAAGGTTGGGGCAAAAGCCATGCCTACTGTTTTATTTCTTGAAGATACCAGTCCGGTTGGAAAATGTGACATATACAGAGGAAAGTACAAGGTGTTAACTGCATGTGTGGACAATGAATAGCACTGAAATATCGTGACACTCTATTTAATTACGGTAGTATACCGGGCAATATGATCTTTACGGTACAAAAGAATGACAACACAGTACACAGTACACCTACTGTGCTACTGTATGTTATGGTAAGGCATTATTTCCAAATGTTTCCACTAATTCACTGTGATATCACATCGCATTTTTCCCTCGGAGAACGGCTATTTTGATGTAAGAACGGTGCTCAATATGGATTACTTCCATCCCATGAGACTCACCCACTGACTGATGTTACGGTCCTCGCTACGCTATTACCACGCATCACAGAACCATCTATTATTTTGTATGCACACTGTGCCTGCAGAACTTCCACACGACACATAAACGTTTGTGATCCATTCACATATATACTAGAAAAAAATAGTTGCCATGGCTGATGCCCTAACCCTCGTATATTGAATGCAATAATAATGTACTTTGACGTTTATTCTGCGAAACGATCTGAATTATCAACCATACAGATTATAAAGATAAAAATTAAATTCTGTATGTGTGTTACTTTGAAATAAATTATTTTTAAGTAACATGATAAAAGTATTTTCTTACTTTCAGTTGCAAATTTTTAAACTGGAACAGAGAGAGAGAGAGAGAGAGATTGCATGGTAATTTTCATTTAAGGTATCCGACTACATTCGGAACCGTGATTTTAAAAAAACGCATAAATGGATACTTTTCATCATACTTAGTGTCTCTCAGATTAGAATACATGCATAAAATTGTTTTAAGGAGATTTTGACAAAAAAAATTATTTAAATATATTATTTTGGCAAAAAATTAACTTGAAAAATCTTTTTTTTTTCCAAATGTTCCCCTTTTGTGAAAAATGGTTCTATTATAACAATATTTTGCCTGTATAAAGCTCAGGTCTCTCTACAGAGGCTCAATTAGAATTTTTGAAACATTCACATTATTTTCTGAGTTACCATCAATTGAATTAATTATAGGCGTTTTTTTCTTAAAATTGCTCCCCTCTATTGTCGTAAAATATATGAATAAACACACTTCTATGTTTTAAATTTCAAGAATTTTAGTTGAGCCTGTGTAAAGAGGTCTGAGCTACATACAGACAAAATATTATTATAATAGAAGCATTTTTCACAAACGGAGAACATTTGGAAAACAGATTATTCTAAGTAAATTTTTTTTTACCAAAATATTATATTTTAGTATTTTTCTTTGTCAAAATGTACTTAAAACAATTTTATGTATACATTCTAATCTCAGTGACACTAAATATCATGAAAATTATCCATTTATGAGCTTTGCAAAACCACGGTTCCAAACGAAGTCGGATACTTTTAAGAAAGTTCCAAGAATACCAAGTACCTAGGTACCTTGACAGAAAGACTAACAGCTTTATCTATGAAGATTATAGAATTTTTGAAATATATGACTTAGAAGTGGGTTTATTCATATTTTACGACAACACAGGGGAGCAATTTTAAGAAAAAAACGCCAATAATTAATTGAATTGGTGGTAACTCTGAAAATAAAAAAAAAATGTTAATTTTTCAAAAATTCTAGATGAGCCTCTGTAGAGAGGTCTGAGTTATATACAGGAAAAACATTATTTTAATAGAACCATTTTTCTCGAAAGGAGAACATTTGGAAAAAAAGATTATTCTAAGTTACTTTTTTGACAAAATATTATATTTAAATAATTTTTTTTTTGTTAAAATATACTTAAAACAATTTTATGCAATTATTTTAATCTGAGTGACACTAAATATCATAAAAATTATCCATTTATGTGCTTTTTTAAAATCACGGTTCCGAACGTAGTCAGATACCTTAAAAAGCGCAATGATTTGTTTTGTTTTTAAATATAGCGATAATGTTTGTACTCTATGTTCAGATATTATCAATGCCAGTAAGTTGTAAGTTTTAGCGTATTTGATTGCATTTAAAACTTTACATGAATTTTTAAAGGAAATTAGGCTTAGCTGGGAAATTTGCCCGGTCCCGTGCGTGCGTATCCTCTCCGAACGTACGGGTCTGGGGAAGTGCTTCTTTCTCCTTCCGCTGGTCTTAAAGGGGTTAAACTAGTGCTTCCCAACTGGAAAGTATTAGAGAGCTGAACTATAAATGCATCAAATATTTCAGCATGGTTTATATTTGAACAACTCTTATAGTTGTAATAAAATGAATAGAACCATTTTTTATATTCGAAATTATATTTAATAAAGGATGCATTTATGATGCGAAACTTTAAACTTTGCGAAAATTATTCATTTTTCTCTTTATTTTCTACTCTTACAAATATACATTTCCATACTACGTACTTAAAATGATTAAATCTGTGATTTGCCCAACTCTCTGAATTACGATTCAAAACATTTTTGCTACCGCAGTTGAACTCGCAGTTTAAAAAGGGCAATTTCAGAATTTTTATTTTCACTTTTACGTTTTCAAATAAAGCAGAAGCCTGCACATTAAAATTTATGAGTTTCAGGTTGTGAGAGATTGCGCTTTGGCTAACGAATACCCTTCTGTTATAGCACTCGCATCTTTTGGAGGAGAACATTTCCCATTCCTCTTAGAGAAGATGACGAACCTGTTTGTCTTTAATTTAAAACTTTAATTACTGTTCTCTATTTCCATCGTTTCTAGAAGTGCAGAGATTTCAAGAAATGGAAAAGTGCTAAATCATTTTATGCATGAAAAAGAATTACCCAAAGTGAAACTGGGTTGCTTAGCAACCAGTCAGTGAGCATCGAATTTTGAAATAAGCTGTTTGCGTTTAAAAATTGAATTTATACTTAGCAAGCTTGATTAATATTTTAAATATTGTTTTACTTATATTTTTGTTTGTTGTACAATAGTGGTAAATAAGTTGAAAGACTGGCAGGCAGATTTGTTTTTATTTCTAAAACAAAATTGTTGCATGGTTTAGTGTTTTTAGAAAGTGTTAAACACAGAAAATGTTTTAAAAGTAATAAAATTAATGCTGCATAAAAAATATTGAAGTTGAAAGCAAGGGGAAAATTATTCTTTAGGGAAAAGTGTAGTCAAAGCTCTTTAAAAAAAATCTATAACTAAGAAATCAAATTCTAAACCCTAAATAAAGGACTAAATATCTAATTTTTATAAATCACTGAAATAGAAAAGAAAGTTATGCATAAATGATTTTAATGTATTTACATGACTATTAGAATTGATAAAAACATGGAAGAGAGAGAGAGAGATAGAATTTGTGCATTTTTTGATTTGTTACTAAGACAACTGTCTTTAAAGGAATGTTTCTCAAACTTTCAATATTTGGGACCCAATTTTCAATTATATTTTTCATCCCCCTTCCTTCGTCTCCATATAATAAGAATGTAATGAATGCAATACTACTATGATTGGTTTTATGTTTAAGCTTCAATAAGATCGTACCATTATAAACCGTACAGATTATCAATACAAGTATTAAAGTTTCTATTTGTTACTTTTAAGTAAGAAACGTAAAGTAAGTTATTTTTAAGTAGAATAAGTATTATGTTAAATTTTAATATTTAAATTGGTACAGATTGTAATTTTTTTAATTAAACTAAATATTTATTTTCTCTCTCTCTCCAATCATTCATTTTTCATCCATTCCAAATCCATGGGGTGGCTGCTTTGAAGAAAGAAAAAAGAAATTAAAGTATAAATTTGTAATAGCAAACCTTCCTTTTAAAAGCCTATGAAAGTAGGCTAGTAAGTATTAAACTATTAAGTATTATTGACTAACATTATTAAGTAATATTAACTTTTTTTTAAGTTGTAATTATTAACTAGTAATCATTAAACTTGTTCTTAATTTAGTATTGATAATTATCAAGTACATTGTGTAGTGAAAATACACTTATAAGTATTAGTATATTTATAAGTAGTAAATAGGTATATTATTTTTTATTAAGTCAGAATTTTTATTTTTTTTTACTTCCTTTCAGTAAATTAATTTTTAATTTTTAACTTTTAAATAATCTTTTATTTTAAACTTTTGGGAAATGCTCTCAAGCCCCCTGTAGGGTTATCAGGCCCCCAGTTTGAAATCTACTGCTTTAAACCATTGATTAATTCATAATTGTTTAATTTAATTCTTACTCAGACAGGCAAATGTTCCATATCTGGACGACATTAAAAGAATACAATTGCTTAAAAAAATAAATGCACGTTTTGAAATACATATCCTGATGAGCATTTCATGAAAATAGATATTTTGAGGAAAATCTGTTTTAAATGCTGTTTTGGAGTTGTTGTTTTTGAAAATATTTGTAAAAATTAATATTCATGGAAATACAAACAAAGCAAAAAATATAAATCCAGAGTTCTTTTTTCTTTCCTTATTTAAACATTTGCAGAAAGAAGCAAAGAGAATGAAGTAAATATAAACTGAATAAATGTTTCCATTTTACGTATTTTTCTAAATGGTTTAAAAAACAAGATGGAATTATAAATACACTTCAAGTAGAAGAATTCAAATAAACGAGAATTCAATTTTTTTCGAAAATTTTTTTGGATATGACATTTTTTACACACTCCATAAGTATTTTTAAATTATTATATTTTACTGTTTTCAAATTAGAGAAAAATACTAGTTTTTTTTTATTTTTTCAACTTACTGTAAAATTTTAAATATTAACTTGAAATGAGTGAAATTTAATGTCTGGCCTTGATCTTAAAATTGTGCCTTTGAAGCTGATTTAGATTTTTTTGAATACTTTATATATAGATAATCTTGAACTAATTATTTATAAATTACTGTGCTGAGTAAACTAGTCAAAAACAAATAAAACGACAAAAGGCATATTACATATAAATATTTATAGGAAAATCTATAAAAAACAAAATTAATTTTTCAGGTTATCATTTGATATTTCATCATTATGCAATGTAAATAATAATGTAGTACTTGTTAAAAAATAGAATTTTTACCGTAGCAAACGTAGTACATTCCCCGGGAGCTAGTATCACTTTTCGCAGCCGCATCATATAGGTATATACAAATTTACACAATGTAATTTTGAAACTCTCAGAGAGAAACACCTGAGTTCTAGTGATGTGTATTATGCAAGGAATTTAATTTTGTCTAAAATAACCTAAGCCAAACTGGCACTCAAGGTATACCTTAAATGCCAGTTTACATATGGATACTGTTGCTTCTTTTGCATCATGAAAATCCACCTACTTGGGATAAGATCGAACCTGGAATAGTAGGCGTACAAGACCGGACACAAAATTTATAAAAATATCAAACTGTAACTAGTTTTTAGTGAAAGTTTTTTTTCTTGTTAATCAATTTAAAACTACAACTTCTTTTCTTCTTTCTTTTTCAAAAGTGCAAAAGTAATGTACACTACTTAAAATCGGAGGGAAAATATGATAAAAAAATCCGATTACGTATTTATTTTTTACTACGGCTTTCCCCATTTGGATGTATTATAACTCCTTCTTATCAAAATTACAACATTTTTCAGAAACTAATGACCATAGGCCCTTAGAAAATCCATTTAATGTCTCCTACTTCTTAACCATGTTAAATAGTGTAATGTATGCAAACAAGTCATATTGAGTGAGACAAAATACGATTCAAATGTTATAGAAATTGCATTTTAATGGGAAAATGTGAAACATTTAGATGTAATTTTATGATAGGTGATTTCAACACCTTTTTGTTCTGAGTTTGCATTATGGAGTAACTTTTAGTCTACGCGTTTCCACGTCGTTTAATCTCAGACTCAATGTCGACATAATTTTATTTTGAATAATCAAATTAGAAGTTTTTATTTTGTTTCAATTTTTTTTTACAAATAACATTAAAACAGGTACTCTAGATATGAAGCTCAACATGTGATTAACATGCTAAGCACGATTGAAATGTTTTAATGTTCAGGTTTTTTTCTTTCACTCTAGTTATCTCGATAGTAATGCACATATTATTATAGATTAATATATGTATGTTGATATGCTTACAACACTTCAAGGGAGACATGGGTATTTTTTTCTTTTTTTTCATTTCATAATTACTTTCTAAATGATTACATTCTATTTTGTATCGTTTCTGCTTCGTTCATTAATCCTTTATCTACCGCATTATGATTTACTGCAGTTTTTTTTTCGGCTCTATATTTTTTATGTGCCCTAAATTGAAAATTAAAGGATATACATAAACAAAATGCTCAACTTTGGGAAATTGAATAAGTTAGAGCTTTAATTAATTAAAGTTATTAACTGTAAAATTGATTGTATACACTGTTCACTTAAAATAAATGGTCAAATCATTTCTAAGGTCTTCATTAACATACAAAAAATCAGACACCTACCTCTTGACATTAACATTTTTTTGGAACAAAAATGGCAATCTTCTGAAATCGCCGACAGCAGAAAACGCAATTTCTGCTATAAATCTATTCGCCTTCCTCGCTAAAATGCTCATCATAGAACCCGTACTACCATATATCTTGGAAGACGAACTTAAAAGAATATTCCTGCTAAGTATCGTCAGGGTCTTCGTAAAAATGGCTCTTCTATGTAATTTTAAATTGAGTGGTACTTATAAGTACTATTGGTAGATAAAGGGTTAAATTTATATTCATTCCTAACCCGTTATTTCTCGCTCCCATCAAAATCACGGGGTGAAATTTCCCTCTTTTTTTCTCGTGTCCGGGCTATTTCCGGGCTGGAGTGCTCAAAAGTAACTATCTATTTCTTATGCTCGGAATCATGTTTATTTCTCACCAGATGGCAGTACCAGATTATTAGTAACGTGTTTAGAGATAGTTATTTTATTTTAAACTATATTTTAGCACAATCAAACATGTATATTAGCGATGTGATATTGTACATAATTACTTAGTTCCGCTTTCCGTGAATACACGTAGTTTGTGTTCTGTGATGATATGATATATTTTAATATTGTATTCATTAGGAAGTTAGTTAGGAAGTAAATCGGATTCTACTTTACGTATAGATGGATCTGAGAGTGCTTCTGAAATCTGAAATTATTGTTTGTTTGGAAAGTTCTGTTAGTAAATCTGAGAGGACCGTTTTCTTCAAATTTACCCGTCCGTTAAGGTTAAAGGGTTAAATAATTTATGATAATATACAAGGGTTAAAATAACCATCTCTTCAGCGTGAGTGAAATGGTCATAGTTATATTAATACCACACTAAAAAGTAACACGACGACCATTTGCGATTGACTTCGGTTAAGTGACGAAGACGACACCTTAGCTGGTACCTTCTTCTAACTACCACACACACCAACCTTCTTCTAACTACCACACACACCAACAGAAGGACATTGTGCATCGGCGCCTTCTAACTCACGATCTCCAACCACGAGTTAATGACCAAACCCACTAGATACTATTTCGCTAGCAAATAGAAAGAAATTACAATTTTAGCTGCACCTTTAAAGGGGGTGAGAAAATAAAATGACTAATAAGAGGAGGGTATTTGAATGCATATTTGCTTCAATGGCACTATTGTGCTTAATTATATCCTCACTCAAACATATGCTACTTTTATTCGCGTGATATTGGCTATTTGAAATCGTCTGTTTTAATACATTTATGTTTTGAAGCATTATTTTTTACTGTTTCTAATGATTCTGTATTTTTTGGAGAAATTATTTCCTTTTATAATGTATATTGTTTCATAGTTTCTCTTCATTAATTTATTTTTTCAAGCATGTTTTTTTTAGTTCTATTCAATTTTTATTTCTTACATAGCTAAGTTGCATTTTTTATTGATATTCAATTGTATAGCCTGGCATGCTGAATTAACGTAACAATAAGGTAAAAAATGCACTTTTTGATAAAAATATGTTTTAATGCATTAAAATTATTTTCCTTAGTAATACATTATGATGTGAGGCAAGAAATAATTGAAATTGGGAGTCAAATAAGATTAACAATAGTATGATGTATCATATATTAATATGATGCCTCATAACTCTGTACTCTTCATTTAAAAGGCATGTGGTACTCTTGTACATCTTTAACCCCCCTCCCCAAAGTGCTCTTATATTGTTAATGAGACTATTAATCAGCGATTGCGTAAAGTCTATTTTCTAAAAAAAAATAAAAAGTAAATTTGAAAGCTGAAGAATCATTGGACGAAGTTGTCGACTTGCACTGGCATATCCTGTAGCAAGTATAGCAAGTGAACCTTAATGAATCAACGGGCCCATTTTGCTTAAGAGATGTTTAATGCGGTACTACCGTTGCATCAAATAACTTCGATTAGAGATTTTTGGAAAAATAATAAAACTAAATACTAACAACTCAAAACTGTATTTACTATGAAAAAATACATTTTACACTGTATAGTAAGCACTTATAGTTTTAATTATACGTTTAATTTAACTTAATCAGACCGAGGGCTGAATTCGACGAAGCGGTTTCTCCGCATCGCTCGTTTTTTCTCCCTCCCCATTCTGGATTTTCAAGCCGACTGCGCTAGCTCGGACTCCGGGCTAGTCTTCGTTCGGCACAGTTGTTTTTCCTGCACATTCACAAACACACAGACAATTACACTAAATAATTAAAAGTAATCTCACTCACTTTCAACAACATTTTTTCACACCCTAATGATTCTGAAATTCTCACGTAATTTTATTATCATGTAAATTCTTAATTTTAACTTTTAACTCCATCTCTAACTAAAATTATTTTAGAGCAGCAAAGGGCTAAGATAAAGCCGAAAAACTGTTCACTCCCCATTTTTCCATGACAAGAGTTTAAGCTTCCCTGCGGGAAACAGGCATTCCATCAACCATTCAACTTATACGAGGTGTGGCTATTAAATAACGAGACTGACGCTGCGGAGGCAAAAGTGCGCATGCGTAGTCCGCCATTGACTGTCAGCTGTTTAGTGTGAAGCTTTCTCTTCAAAATGCCCTAAGCCTCATTTGCGTAAGTAACACGGTTTTAGTCATAACCTTCATTTCAGTTAACATCATTATTTTTATTGTGGCGAAAAAATGGTTAGTGTAATAATAGAGCAACGAATTGTTGTTAAATTTCACTTCAAACTTGGAAAAACCGCTACTGAAACTTATAATTTACTAAAAGAAGTGTACGGCAGTGAATGTTTATCCCATGCACGAGTTTCTGAATGGTTCAAACGTTTTAAAGATGGCCGACAAGACGTTGAAGATGATTCGCGGCCAGGTCACCCTTCAACGTCAAAAACGGATGAAAATGTCGAAAAAGTTGTTAGTTTGATTCGGTCTGATCGTCGATTGAGTATTCGTGCAATAGCTGAAACTGTAAACATTGATAAAGAATGTGTGTGGCAAATTTTACATGACAATTTGAACATGCAAAAAGTGTGGGCCAAAATGGTGCCAAAAATTCTCACGTTTGAACAACAAGCAACTCGCAAAAATGTTTGTACTGACATTTTGGATGCCATTAAAAATGACCCAAATTTATTGGAAAAGGTAATAACATGTGATGAATCCTGGCGTTTTACGTATGATCCGGAAACAAAGCGCCAATCCATGCATTGGAAGACTCCAACTTCACCAAGAGCAAAAAAAGCAAGAATGAGCAAGTCAAAATTTAAAGCAATGATGATTGTTTTTTTCGATATTGATGAGATTGTGTACCTTCACTGGGTTCCTGAAGGTCAAACAATCAATCAACATTACTACATTGAGGTACTTGGAAATCTGCGAGAAAGAATAAGAAAAAAAAAAAAACGACCCGAAATGTGGAAGGAAAAATCATGTATTTTCCACCAAGACAATGCGCCAGCTCATTCCGCATTATCTTTCGAGAGATTCCTGGCCAAACACAGCATCCCAGTGTTAGAGCATCCACCTTACTCGCCAGACCTGGCACCATGTGACTTCTTTCTGTTCCCTAAGGTGAAATCTGCATTAAAAGGAACAAGATTTGAGTCCGTGGAAGCTGTTAAAGAAAAAGTGGCAAGAGTACTGAAGGAGTTGGCAAAAGGTGACTTCCAGCACTGTTTCCAACAATGGAAAATTCGCATGGAGCGTTTCAGGGATAGAGAAGTGGTGGACATTGAAGGCTATAATAAATAATTATGTATAAAATAAGAATACAACTTTTTACAACGACAGTCTCGTTATTTAATAGCCACACTTCGTAAAGACAAATAGGTTTTCTCCAGCTTCTCGAAAAAGTTACATTATAGCGTTCTGCTGTCACTGAGTACGCCCATGATTATCTCTCCCTGTACGTGGATGCCGGTCCCACAGTACCACCAAAGTTAATGATTCTTCTAATGTTGTTTGCGTAATAGCGTGTGTTTCTCAGGCTTTCTCCAGACAAAAACTAGTCAAGAATTGTTTTGCGTGCTCAACCTGAACTTATCAGGACTTCTAATCCAACGTGCTCAATTCATTAAGGGGACTTGGCGCGATTTATGCAAAAATTTCTAATTTAATGATTTTTAAAATTTTTTTTGATTGCCTCCTATGTGTGTATACAATGCAAAACAGATTTTGTGATCAAAATTTCATAAAAAGCTGGCCATATAATTTTTTAACGAAAAAACTTAAAATTTGTGAAGTGATTTTAAAATGCTACTCCTCCCCTATAAAAATTTACGTACAGGCATGAAATTTGATTTAGAAGTACGTCAAACTATGTAGAACACAAAAATTGGTATCAGTTTTGCGATAACATGATTGGTATTTGTACAATACCTTTTTTTATAAATGCTTATTGAAAATTCCTTAAAAAACCTATAAATTCTGTGCTTAATTATTTTTTTAAAAAATAAATATTGCTTTGATTCAAAAATGCTTTTGTTACGTGTACTATTGACAATAGGTAAAAAAAATCAAAGCATTTGGCACAATAGAAAAAAAAAACCTTAGCATTTTAAATGAAGACAAAAATTCTAGTTATTCTATCTTTCTGAGATAAGCAATTTTTTTAAGTTTTGATTTACCATAGGAATGTGAATAAAAACGAACGTGAAAGCTATCATAATTCTGCGTTTCTTAAGCTTACAGCTTTCAAATTTTATCAGGTTATAGAGAAGTATATAAAGAATAATTTAGACTAAAAATAGATTTGATTTTTTGACCAATTTTGATCAATTGAATCACACTGTGTCCTCTTAATGTTTTTCAGGCACCAAGACAGATTGGTTTTATTGTAATTACATGCCAGAGAAACACAGAACTCTGTTTTTTTAGCACAAATGCCCGGTTGAGAAGACCATCTATGCATGGGTTGTATTGATACTATTGTTCAAGCCTCAGCAGCGATATTTTGAGACAGATGCCTTGTAGTCATACTTCTATGGCTCAAAACATTAAAGGTTACACAGCAATTTTATGTATGTGATGTGACTTTTGAGCAACCTTGTCCTTTTTCCCAGTATTATCTCTTAATAGAACATAGATATAATCCTTGGTATTAATATAAATCCCTTTTATAGCTATGCCTCTCTAGAAGAAACCCTGCTATGTAGATTAGTTCGACTATATAAAGTCAGAGTTTTGCAATTGTAAAGTAGAAGGAGCTGAGAGACTGTTACGGGCGTCACGAAGGTGAGATATAATTGACCTTACAGCTTTTGTTAAGAACTGTGTTTGCCAATGTGTTAATTATTAGATTGGGAATTTATAGTCAAATATAGATTAGGTGAAATTAAATTGATTACTTGTACTTGTTCACTTAGGGTTTATTGTTTTCTCTATATATCGCTCTTGGGGCATTAACTTGTGGTTTAACTTGTTGTTGATTAGTGTGTTTCAGTAAAAACAAATAATAATAATAAAGTTTCTGATAATGTTTTGTTTCCTCCCACACTCTTAGGTAGGCAGGACGGTGAGAAAGCCACTTCCGGGGGAAGTCGCTCACATGTTATCCTTTTGAGATAAGTCAGTTTAAAATTTTGATTTGCCATTGGAATGTAAATAAAAACCAAAGCAAAAGTTATCACAACTCTGCATATCGCTCTGCATCACATATATAACAACATAATCCTGCATGTTTTTAAGTTTATTGCCTTAAAACTTTGTAAGGTTATAGAAAACTATATGAAGAAAACTTTAGGCTGCAAAATTAAATTTGATTGTTTAACGCTTTGTGTCCCCTTACATATTTATCATCAAACATTTTTTTAGTTTGTTTAGCCCTTTATCTACCGCATTATGATTTACTGCAGTTTTTTTCATGCAATAGTTTTTTTGAATCACTACATTGAAAATTAAGGGACATGCATAAACAAAATACTCAACTTTTGGAAATTTTATCCATTAGAGCTAATTAATTAACTAAATATATAAAACAGTAAAATTAGTTATATACATTGTTCACTGAAAATAAAGAGTCAGATCGTTTTCTAAGGTCTTCATTAACATACAAAAAAAAGTAGGACACTTAAATTTTGACATTAACTATTTTTCGTGACAACAAAGAAAATCTTCGCAGTCCACTGAAAACGCCGTCAGCTGAAAACGGAATTTCTGTTGTAAAACTATTCGCCTTCCCCGCTAAAATATTCACAATATAACCCGTACTGCCATATATCTTGGAAGAGTAGATTTCGAAGAATATTACAGTTAAGTATCGTGAGAATATTCGTAAAAATGGTTATTATATGTAATTTTAAAGTGAGTGGGACTTATAAGTACCTTTGGTAGATAAAGTGTTCGACAGAATTGAATACAATTTCTGTGATTATTATTTAACACATTTTGATGAAAATTATGCGCAAAAATGACATAAAAGTATATTTTAAATAAATAATTTTTAACAATATATATGTAATATTTCTATAATACAGCACAGTAATAAAATATAAATTATTAATATGCATGTATTCATACAAAAGTATTTTAGAATAACTGTTATATGCAATGCATAAAAATAACAAAGTTAATCAATTTAGGTTTCTAAGAAGTCTTATGGTAAATAACAGAAAAAAATATTTCTTTCAGCTTAATTAAGAAATAATTATTTAAATTTTGGATTTGCTTAATGACATGATTTTTTGCGCGGTTTAATATGTTATAGTCTAATTTTTTTCAATATTTTAACTACTGTTAATTATTAAAGCAATAAAATGTAATTAAAATATCCTTTAAATATTTAAACAATCTATTAATATGCTTAAAGTTTAATAATTTCCAAAGAGATTAATATGCAATACATATTTTATATTAGGGATGATTACAATTTCTGTGATTTTTTTCTACCATAAATTCCGTCCGCATTTTGCAATTAATCAGCACTAGTGAAGAAAGCGAGTTGAAGAAGTTCCTTAAAGATTTTCAAGTTATTTTTTTTTTCTCAGCACGAATTGAGAGTTTGACAGCTAATATAAAAAACTCATCTTCGGAAAAATAGAAGAACATTTCTCATCCTGACAGAGAAGGGGGTGTAATTATTATTTTTTCTTTCTGTTCATTTTGAAGAGCTACTGGAGGCGTCACGTGTCTGCAAACTAGCTTCTTTAAACAAATAATTCTCTTAAAAGAACTTAGTAGCATATGAAAGAAATTGGGTATTTGAAAGTTTTGACCAGATGTCATACATCAGATAGGTATGTTAAATATATTTTGAAGTACAATGTAGCTTGAAATCTTACTTTTTGCTCATAACATATTTCACACTTAACTTGTTGAAGCCTTCTCTCTTTTAGATTATTTTTTAAATATATCGAAAAATAAACATTGGGAAAAATATGTTTATTATCGATACTTTTCATTTACTTTGTAATCCTAATTTTTTGCACTTAAAATGAATTAATGAAATTAACATTCAATTTATTTTTAGAAATAAACATAGAACTTACAAAATTATTAAAACATATATTTGTTTTAGGTTTTTTTAATATTCTACACAAATATGAAACATTTAGAATATGGAATAATTGTCTCGTTTTTTTATTCAGAAATTTTTATATTTCTTATGAATTATTATGTCTATATTTTTTTTTAAATATTTGATTGTTTTACTCTAAATATATGATAGTGCTCTCTCTTTCTATATCAGGGATGGTGAACCATTGTCGAACGGCGCGCGACACAATATTTTCAAAATAAAAACGTTCACTATGAAGTATTACTAGCAAACGCGAGATATTGGTCATGATGAGGTGGGAAACATACTCGTTTCTTATTGTATTGCCTTAATTATGTCGTTGAATGCAATTGCTTATGATGCAAAGTTTTTGTACAAATAGCATAGTCAATTTTATTGACACATTTATATTTTACAGTTTGTCTTATATTTACGATTTTTAAGTGTTATTTAACATGGCTAGTTCAGCAAAAGTATAAAAAACGCAAGATAATAAGTGTAGCAGAGAATTTCAAATTTGGTGAATCTAGAAATCTGGGATTGTTAGGAAAGGCAACATAGTGGTGTGTGTTTTATGGTCTGAAATAGATATAGATTTTTTGATGTGTAGAATATTCTGTGGTGGTGTCTATACATTTGAAAAAGGATTGCATTATGCTTGGTACTCATTACTAAATTCATGTTGGTCGTTTGGTAAACGCAATCATGTATTCTACACTGAATTCAAAACAAACTAATTATTTTTTACTTGCTAAATTAAAATATAATTTCAAATTTGTTATTTGTGTAGAAATAATCATGTGTATTTAAGTTCTTCAAAATTTTTATCTAAATTAAAACAATAGTATTACTATATACTATATATGTTCATTTAGATCAAGTGCGCTTTACTCATCTAGTATATGTGTTAGGATTGTTGACAAAAAGTATTTTTTAAACGAAAGTTTCTGCAGAAAATAAAATTTGGCAAAAATGATGCCAATGAGTTAATTGGCTTGAAACACGTGATTGCACTTATGTGCCTATAACATCACATATTTTTTTCCCAATATAAATAGGAAATAATATCTTTTATATTAAATATACAATCAACTAACTGAAACACATTATTTTATCAAATCAATACACCAAAACACAATTGAGAAGTATTAAAAATATGTGAATCATATGTAATTATGCCAAAAATAGTAGTAAGAGAACAGTGTACGTCTTAAAGCGTTGTGCACAATATTTCAGATGTATATAAGATCTTATAACATCCTAAATGAAAGTATATATATATATATAAATGCTTTCTTTATATTTTGTCTCTACATTTATTACGCAGCATTGAAAAGAAAGTAGAAAAGATAGAAACAAAAACATAAATAAGAATGATTGTTTATATTTCGACTTTTATTCCATTTTATTTCCTTCTTATATTGTAACAATAATGTTAAGTCTTATTTCTTAAAGGATTTTTAAAAGACTCTGCTTACAATTTCACATTTCTCCAAAATATTCAAAGAAATCAGAATGGCAAACATTCGCTTATTCTTAAGATTATTATTCTTTCGGATTATTGAAAATTCAGATTACAGAATTTATGTTTACTTTTGTTTGTTCTGTGAAAGACGTATCGAAATAACAAAGACTTAGAAGATGAGTGAAACAAGCAATACATTTCTTCGATAATCTCAGGTGTGATATTTAAAATGTAGACGCAAATATTTAAACTTAGATCAGTAGCAGATGACTTCATCTTGTTGCGGTTTTCTGCTTTGTGACAGGAATATGGATGGTTTTATTGAAAGATTTATATTATTCATTGAGACGTTCTTTGAAATATTCCGCATATGTTGTGTTATATTTAAATATATAATGCTTCATTACAAGTGAAGATGTATAGATCAAATGGATAATTTTTTATTGTGCTATATTTCAGTCATGTGCTTGAGATTTTTCTTATTTAAATGTAGTTCTGAGCTGCATTTTCAAACTTTCAGTTGACTCTTAGCCAATCAGTACTTATTAAATACATACTTTTTATAAAATATATAAATTATACTGAAATATTTTATTTAATTTAATATTTGAGATAACAGTAGGGCCCAAAAAACTCCGTCTTATGTGCACCAAAAGTTGGGTGAGTATGTGAAAATTACAGGTTACCGAAAATGGAATTAAAAAGAATAAGCACGTGTGTGTGTTATTTCAGAACATATTGTACTGCACTTGTATATATTTTTGCTTGCGAAAAAAAAACAGAAAGCACTCACAAACCTCATAAATATCCTTAAATATAGAACAAGTATGTACTTCATAAATGCATAGAGCGTTTTCTATATGAAAATGAATACTTATGAATACATAATATACAATAATTTACCCGATCAAATACACATCAGAAAATACTTTACGAAGAGATTACACTATCTATAATAAAAATATAAAGTAGCCGACTTTAACAAAACTGGTTACTTTTTTTAATGAAATGTTTAATGTGTAGTAAATCCAATTAGGCTAGTGTTTCTCAAACTGTAGGGCACGCTTCCTAAGGGGGGTTGATAATTTTACCAGGGGGCGCGAGCATATTAAGAAACCTAAGACAAAAGATTATTTAAAAAAATATTAATTTGCTACAAGAAACAAAAAATAAAATACACATTTAGACTGATACAATACACTTATAAACGTATCAGTCTATACAAAGTTTTTTTTAAATTACTTTTAACAAAACTAAGTTAAGAATAAGTTTGATAATTATCAGTGACCTTATGAGTTTGCATTAAAACTTATCTTGATATTTTGTACGGTTTATAATTAATCCCTTAATTGGCTCATGAAAGAGTTATGCAACTCGTTTCTCAATGCCACCGTTTTCAACGCGGATGCTGGTACGTGATGCTTTTTTTAAGGGAGGGGGGAAGGAAAAGAATAAATAAGCAAATTCTCTAAAATAAAATAATCCATCGCAAATACTGTCAAAGTCATTTCATTGCATTTCAAAGTGTTCGGAATAATTTTTTGAACAGTAGTGCACAGAAAAGATCGTACTTGGGAAGGACGTGTATATACGTCCAGAATATTAATGCTTTGGCAGAGCGAGACGTTTTTATACGCCGGTGGCACTTAGGAGGCTTAAGTCAAATATTGTATTTTTAGTGTCAAATTATAGTATTATTGAATTCAATACTTTGTTATTATATGGAGGGGGGTGCAATGAAAATTTTAATTGAATATTGGGTCGCGAATATTGAAAAATTGAGCAGCACTGAATTAGGCGCAACTTGTCGAATTTTCAGAAGGGAGGTTTCAACAGACTTTTGTTGCTCACTAATGATGATATTTTAAGAGTTCTTAAGATACCTTTATTGTTAACGTCTTCATCATTTTACGGGGATTTTTTCATAACAGTGAAATCATTAATAATATTTGCATCATGTCTGCACGTGGGATGGTTTTGACCTGGAAGGGTGTGGTCGACTTATCCAGACAGCCAAAGACAGACCACTACAGTACCAATATTTTGCTTCCAAATAAAAAAAAAATCCACTTATAATATTTTAGAGAGTTAGAAAATGCTATGTGCGGTATTTTTTATCTGGAAGGGAGTGGTTGACTTATCCAGACAACCAATGACTGGACTCTACATTACCAATATTTTCCATCAAAATGAAAAAAAAATCCACTTACAACCTTTTAGAGAGTTAGACTACGTTATGTGTGGTATTTTTTCTTTCGATTAAACTTCTGTTTGAAGCCATTTTGCATTCGAAAAGATTTTGATGCAATAAAGGTAGTCAAACTTTGGGTGGGTGGCATGATTGGTTTGTCCCTGGCCTTCTGTACATAAGGTTGCGGGTTCGACTCCGGCTTAAGTCGATGAATTTTCATGACGCAGAAAATTGACAACGGCCATGTAGCATGCTTGTACGACATGTAAAAGATCTCTAGGGGTGCTCTAGGCAAAATTAAATCCAAGTACATGTTCGCATCATCAGAGCTCGGGTGCCTCCTCTGGAGGAAAATTAACTGATTCGAAGGTATTCGCCAATATGGCACGGCACTAAGTTGCCGTGGTAACCGAATGGTCTAAGTATCTGATCGTGGCTGGCTAGGTCACGAGTTCGAGCCTAGTACTACTAAAGTCCAGCCGTGTAGGGCAGCGACGCACGCTAAGTCTATCGAGAGCTGAAACGTCCTCCCGTTGGTGTGGTTGTGGTAGTTAGGCGAGTGGAAGTGCCAGCTCAGGTGTCTTCCACGTCACTTCACCATGGTGGAAAATTACGTGGTCAGTCGCCAAAAGCCCTCTTGCAACTGAACAGTGCGACGTTAATATTCAATCAATCGATGACGTACTAGGTAGAGATTGATGAGCTCCGATAGTAACTGCTCATAATCTGCCATTAGAAATAATAATAAAAGAAAGGTTGTCAAACTGATTTTCTTTAAATAAAATTGATTAAAAAATAAACATTCAAGCTGAAAATTAAGTTTTTCCCCCCTTACAGTAAAAGAAAAGAAAAAAAAAGACGATTCTAATAATTGAATTTAATAATCTATAAACGATATTCCTTAATTTGTATGATTTGTATTTAATAATTTGTAGTTAATTTTTTGGGTAATTTGGTGTGTTTATTTAGAACATTACCATTTAAATTTACACACGTATTTCGAGAATATCTGCATTAGACACCCGCGAACATTCCAGTTAAAACAAAACACTTTCAAGACAAGAAAAAAAAATTACCTTCTCCACGATGTTTTATGCTTAAAATCCTACAATAACTACAAAATGAAACTTTAAAAAGCCTTTTTTAATAGAATTTATAATGGAACTCCAAAAGAAAAGAAAATTTGCATTTTGATTAAACTAAAGAAAATTCTGTTTCTATTGAGTCTATGCTGAAATAGCAAAATAAAGAATAGAATACAGAATTCGCCTTGATGATTTTTCAGTATTTCAGTGGTGTTGCTATAAATTAAAAATAAATTGTCAAACATCAGAGTTAAATTACTCCCATTTTCCAAAAGAAATCCAATTCTTAGCAGACTTCAGTCGACGACTGCCTTCTGTGAAACAGATTCCTATTTGGAAAAATTGCTCTTTTTGACATGTTTAAGGACCGTGGAAGTAAAAAAAGGATTTTTTAGGGTCTTATGAACCATAATCTGGGAAAAACTTAAGAGGATAAAGGGAAAATTCCCCCAGAGTAATGGAATACATTTTACTTCAAGTGCTGAATTTTTGCGAAAGAGAAAGTTTTAATACATACGACATGGAAAGGCGTGCTACATTTATATGCTTGAAGAAAATTCGTTACTGCTTTTACCTCTTTCTTTTATTTAAATTAAAGAATTTAGCAAAAATATGCACTTAACAGAATCCACTAAATAAAGCTTTAAAATAATCAGGAAAATTTCGTTTTCTTTGAGAATAATGAAATAAGTTTATCACATTTTGTGAGTGTTGTTTTATTTATAAATTATATAAAACCCTAGCTGTGTGCATTTTTCTTTCATTTTCAAAGTATATTGGGCAGTGGCATTCTAAAAACATAGATGAAAATCTTGAAAAATAGCTTTTTTTTAAACTACTAAATTGTTTGATGCACACATTTCATGCTCTCATAATACTCAAAATGTTTTAAAGCCACGCAATATTTATTTTTAAGCATATTATCAAATAAAACGAAATACGTTTGAAGAACAGTAAATGATTTTTTGTTGAATATAATAATTTTTTTTCATATTTTAAAATTATACTATAAATAATTCCGAGTTTAGTGTTGATGAAGTAATCTACTCTAAAAGTATTTTATATTTCTTCTAATCTTAATTTGTTAGTTACGACTTTTATTTTACCGTATTTCTTTTGTTTAAGGAAAATAGTTCCTGCTTTAAGAAGAAAAACATACAAACAAATATGATCTGCATTGCGCATTCCAAAAAGGGTTTTGCTTAACTATTATTGAAACTTCTTTTTAAATTTAAATTTAAATGTAATATTTTTTTTTACTTATAATCGTTTATATATTAAATTGCCATTTAGCTGTAGACTGCAATATCCTATTTCCTTCAGTGTAAAAAAGTGTTTCAATATTTTTTTATTTTTAAATTAATATTTTTAAGTTTTCTTTACCGGTAAAACAAAAATTCCTATAATTTATCTTAATCAATTTTTCCCTTTTTTATTTCCAATAGAGCTGCGGATTGGTATTTATTATTGAAGGTCCAGTACATTCCCTGATAGTTGGTATCACTTTTAATTTCGGCATCCTATATGTGGAATACTAATCGGATACGAAATAGTGCGGAATAGTACGAGGAATTTAATACTACACAGATCACCTAAGGCAAAGAGGTACTCAAGGGATCTTTAATATACCACATAATCATACGACATAGACGCTGCCAATTTTCTGCATCAACAAAATCCACCCACTCGGACTGGGGTTTATTCAACAATTCTATACTACACACTATACAACGAAAAATAGAAGAAACTCATTTTTTAAGAATAAAACAAATAAAATCACATAGTGTTTGCACTTCTTGTGAAGCAAAAACATATCATAAGAAAAAAGAGGTCTCAGGGGTATTAGCTTCCTCTAGAGGGTTAAAAACATAAACAATATTCAAATATATGTAACTCTTTGAAATTAAAATTAAACAATTCGAAACTTTTACACATTATTTATAAAGGAATAGGGCTTCAGAAAAGCGCATAATATGTTTAAAAAATACACATAATTTTAAAAATTATAAGCATATGAAAATAAGGAACATTTCTATAATAAATATTAATTAAATTTTACGTTGTGCATGGTATTTTCTAAAATAGTAGCTTGTATTACTAGCTATCAGTTGATTTATTGAATTAAATGTATTTTTACTGTAGTATTTTTATATAAGTAGAACAAAATACATTATTTTTTAAAAAAAATAAAAAATTATTTTTTTCAAAATAATTTTTAAAAATTTCAATATTTTTCAAATATTTTGAGATACAAAAGAAATATTTTTCTTAAAAGATTTAGGGTTTAAAGAGTACGACACATTTTATAACTCTATAAATTTTATACATCAGAGGCTACTATGTTTAGAAAATAGCGTGTGCAACGCTAAAATTACTTAGTATTTATTACAAAATTATTTCTTACTTTCACAGGCTTCTAATTTTTAAGTTATGATTAGATTTCAAACATTTTGTACTTTGTTGAAGCCATAATTCTTTGTAAATAATGTGTAAAAGATTCGAAGTATTTAATTTGAATATAAAATAAAAACTATATATATATATATATATATATATATATATATATATATATATATATATATATTACACCTGTTTGAAAATTGTTTACATTTTCACCCTTCGAGACAAAATTAACACCCTTGAGAGAAAGTATGAGAATATGTTTTAACAAATATTTTGTATAGAACACATGAGGTCTTGAAATGTTTCAATATCAAACACATTTTAACACTCCCTGATACTTTTTTTCATCATCATTTTTTTCATACTCAAACATTGTAATAAAAAAGGCAGCTCTTAATTGACTTCGTATCTTTTGATCCACACCGGAGGTTTCCAAACTTTTTTGCCTCCTCGACCCCTTGCATGTTTTTCGCGGTTTCAGGTAGACCCCTACTTTACTAGCATTGAATTTTTGCAAATTTATCAACTTAAATGTCTTTTCAACAGCTCTGGTACAAATACTTATTTCAAAAGAATTAAATTTCTAGCTGTAGTGCATAGCGTTTAAAAAACTTAGAATTAAATTTGTTGTTGTTGTTGTGTTGTTGCTTATGCCGCCTAATCCAGTGATCTGCAATCCCCGGTCTGCGGACCAGATCCTATCCGTTTTTCAAATGGTTCCGGGCCGACTAAAGAACATTAAACTGTTGCCCTTTTATTTAAAGTGGTGCATTTCTCTCGGATTTGCGCAAATTTCCACGGAAATCACTTTATATTCCACGTTAAATCACTTTTATTCATTTTTGGTGTAACTATATTTTATTTTGAAGGCATATTTAAATGTAACTAAACTAAAATTGCTTAGTGAAAACAATCTAAAATATCAACAATCAACGTGTCCCCCCGCCTCTGCAGACCACAGTAAAATTATCAAACGTTGCGGAGCACTGGCCTAATCGACAGTAACATCAGATTAAAGTTCACGAAATTCATCACGGATGAAGGCAAGAATTTTATGCTTGTCGTTAGCCTTATCTGTGAGCGCCATGTAGGTGATGGTACGAATTTAACCCGGTTCCAACCCAATTTTGAAGGAGAACACTCTAGGGGTGGTCAGAGGCATCCAATCTCTCTTCCCCTTTCACCAACCTTACAATAGAACTTGCAACTCGATGGCTATTTAGAGTACCCCTATGCGATGCAGGCAGTATACATTTACAAGCATCTATGCCTTTCCGGGATTGGAACCCAGGCTCTACGGCACGACATTCAGCGTCAATAATCATTGCACTGCATGGGCGGCCATGAATTACATTTAAATTAAATTAATACATGGAAAGACTGATAAACAAACAGAGACTTTTAATGCAAAGGAGGAATCTGGTGCTTAAATATCAAATTTCCCACTTTTAATATCAATCTAGCCAGGTTTCACTTAAAATTTTTGTTAGTAAGTGTCCAGTATTTTTCACACTTTTTTTAGATTTGTAAACCTACTCAAACGCTTTCTCACTGGGAAAATCAATTATCAACTTTCTCACGATATTCCATGATTCACGACAAATAACGGGTATGTCTTTATAAAGCCAAAATTGCTGACAGTTATTTCTAAAATTTATTTTAAGATCTTTGGGACATGATCTGATTATTTCCTATTGTAATGAGACATTTTTTTTTCCATTTGACTATTTGAGTCCATCGTCTACTCTGGTATTACTATAAAAAAGCAATATCAAATCTTGTTTCAAAATTTGAGTATAGAGCATTTAAATGTTGAATGAAGGTTAAAATTTCCTGACAGATTGTCTGTGAGAAATTCAGAAAATTCCAAAGTCCGATATTATACTTTTTCTTTAGCTTAATTTAGGAAAGAAATGCTGAAATTGTCCTTGCCTTAAGTAGATTTATGCTGTCACCTAGTAACCATAATTTAACCTCACTAATTTTTATAAATAAATTAGTTAATTTGGTTACATCTAATTTCCACTAAATCAAATTGTTTTAAAGATATAAGTCACGACCTGGTTTATAATCAGAGTCACTATCATACACCCCCATGAATACCTCATTGATCCCCAAATTATTTTTTCGCCGACTTGGATCCCTTACAGGTTATCAAAGACCCCTGAGGGTCTATATAGACTACTTTTTGGGTGAGTGAATAGTAACGTCGCAATGTTCAGCGGCACAAGGGCTTTCTCGACGGTCCACGTAATTTTGAACCTTGGTCAAGTGACGTGGACGACAATTGAGCTGAAACCCTCCTCTCCTAACTACCACACCATACCAATGGGAGGACGTTTGAGATCTCGACAGATTTAACCTGCATCGCTTCCCTACATGGCGGGTCTTTAGTGGTAATGGTCTCAAACTCGTGACAAGGACAACCACGATTCGATACCTTGACCAGTCAGATACCGCGGCCTAGACCACTTCGGTAATCAACGCTTATATTCAGAACACTGAAAGTTCAAAATGAAGGAACAAAGTAAAATATAAATAATTCTCTCATTTAAGTAGAGGAAAAACATATTTCTCAATTTTGCTAGGCAGTGACTTTTTTCAAAAATAAATCAATAAGTAAAAAAAAAGCAAACAAACAAGTAAATTTGGAATTGGTGGTTGTCTAATCATAATGAATAACATAGATAACAGAATTGTGTTTTATTTCAACATTTTTCTTGGAGTCTTATTTTAGTTTTCTAATTTTTACTGGAGATAAGTTATATAATATCCATATACAAATGAAAATGGTACATGTGCAGAATTTGAAAAAAAGGATACAAATATTTATATCCGTACGTTTATATTTATATGTAACCAAAATAATCGATTAAACTTTATTTTCAAAACTTTGAGATTGTAATATAAAACATTTCGGAATTTCAACCAGAATTAAATTAATGATTCCAAATTTGATATTTTTAGGAAATATATTACAATCATTTAATAACAGAAACTCCAGCTTCAAAAATAAAAGAATATATAACTGGCAAATATATATTTTGATTATATAATGTGCATTGGAAGCGCATGAAAACAAAAATTTAATCATAAAAAAATATTTTTGAAAATAGTTCTGAAAGTTTTAAAAATATGTTGTAATTTGTTGTAAAGAAGAATAATATGGGAATAAAGATTTTAAGTGAAATACAAAAATTTTCGAATTTATTCTTTAAACAATTTTAACGCCTACTACGTTCATAAAAATACTAATAACTAGAAACTAGATGGTTAGTTTTTTCATGGATAAAGTACATTTTTTCCTTCTTCACAACTTTCAGCATCTTTTAAATTATTCATCATAAATTGATAAAAGTGTAAAAAAATACTAAAAACATTTTTCTAGTTGATTTTAAAAAGCAACAACCAAGAGCTAGGAATCTATTATAAAGAAACTTCTTTCAAAATAAATGAAAAATACTTTTAATCTGGCCAGGAGAGTGGATTTGTTTTTATGTTTACTGTAAGGAACCAATAGATGTGTCAATGCTTTGGAGAATATATTCTGTTACCGCATCATTTATTAAAACGTCGTCTGAAGAACCAGGGAAACAAGTTTTAGAAACGCATTGAAAAAGTGAGACAAGCGTAACAAAGATTTTAGAGCAATTCAAGAGCGTCACAGATTTTGAAATGTGGATTCTTCTAGTTATATATTATGAATCATTTATGAAAAATTTTATTTTTTCAAAATCTGAAAGTTATTAAGTATTTTTAATGATACAGCTATAAAGGAAAATAATATTATTTATAATAAATTCAGCTAGTACCATTTATATTTATTGCAATATTAAGGTCAGTAAAAAGCTACTCCCTCTATGTTTCATTTTTGTACAGTTAAAAAGAAAGATGTGTTTATACATGTATAGTATTGAATGAAAATACTTTTTCTTAGCTCATAAATAAAAATACAGGAGTTAGTAATACTCTAGAAACCATAGTTAATATTTTAAATAGAAATAATAATACTTTTTATTTACCAGAGATGCTATGTTAAATCTTACTTTTTAAAATGATATAACTTAAACTCTGGGCGCTTGTTTATCTTAAGAAATCCAATGAGATACACTTGTTGGCATGCATGCCTATAATCTATAATTGAAGCAATTAATTTAGATTTATCTAATTTTTTTACAAAACAGACAATCCCAGTTTTTGCTATCAACACTCAAAGTACACTATCCTAGAAGCAAATTTAGCAGCAAAAGGTGCTGACAGAAAAAAATTATAATAAAGAGTTTCCTGAATATTTTAGTCAAATGTCTGTTACATATTTGTTTTTTTTTACATGAGCAACATAGGTTTTGAGCTTCATCAGCATAGTCATAAATACACTGCAGTTTGTAAAAAATGCAACACCATGAAAGAACCATCAGAATTAAATGAAATGTGCAGCAAATATCAATCATAGTATGTTAAACAAAATAGAAAAGTTTCAGAGTGACTGCACATGCGTGGCATGTGCGCAACACTCTCTGAACTGATGCTGAAAGCATATAAATTGAGGAGTGTAGCGGGACGAGAACATAGTTAATGATTATTTGTTAATGGTGAACGTTTAGTGAAACCTAAGGATGCCTCCACGACGAAATAGGGAAAAATTACAACAACTTACGGAGTTTGAGCAGGGAATGATTGTTGGCCTTCAAGAAGGATGCTTTTCTTATCGCGCAATAAGAACCCGTGGGGAGCGGAACAGTTCAGCAGTGATATGAGTTTGGAACCAGTGGACTGACGATCACCGAATAACTCGAAAAACAGGCAGCTGACGACGAAAGGTGACGTCAGCGTGCCACGAGCGACACCAGTTCCGCATGGCGGTGAATGACAGTGCAGCTTCCTCCAGGCAGATGATAGCACGTTGGTCTACTGCTACAGGTATACTAATGTAGACTTCGTCAATTCTGCTGCACATATTCGTAGGCTTTCGTACATCTGCTACACCGTCGGTTGCGTACAAAAGTGTCTTTATACAGGATCCCCCTCACGACAAACGATCGACGACTGCGTATGTAAAGCTCTCATGACCACAGAGCCTGACAAGCTGTTTGGCGGCAAGTTGTCTTTTCAGATGAATCACGCTTCAATTTGTGAAACCATTATGGTCGCACTCGTGTTAGAAGTGATGCCGTTGAACGCTGCCTTCCAGGGTGCGTTATCAAACGACATAGTGGCCTAACAGCCAAAGTTAGGGTTTGCGGAGTGAGTTCGTATCATGGACGATCCAATTTTCTACGAATTGAGGGTAATATCAATAGCAACCGGCACGTCAGTGAAATGCTCTCTCTCTCTCTCTCTCTCTAAAGCCCGAAGTCATCCCCTTCTTTTAAGGCATCCCTAGAGCTATCTTTCAGCAGGATAATGCACGCCCACATGTTGCACAAATACTGTTAGAGAATTCTGTTCATCCCAACACAGGCGGCTTCTTCCTTGGCCTGCTTAGTCGCCGGATATTTCGCTTATTGAACGCGTGTAGGATTTGGTTTGTGAGCATCTCGCTATTCATCCGCGTCCTGTAGCTTCAAAAGCCGAATTTTTGCTGCGCATACAAACAATTTGGAATTTTCTTCCACAATCAGGCATTCAAAATCTGTTTGACTCCCTGTTACGTCGTATAGCAGCTTTTTATTGCAGCATGTTGGCTACACCAAATACTGATTTCGGACTCTTAATATTATTTTTTGCTTCGAAAATTTCGTCATTTGTTTGCACTAATACAAGTTGTTTGTGCATTGAATTTCATTTACCTCTGATGATTCATTCATGATGTTGCATTTTTTAGAAACAACAATTTATAATGTTAATTAGAATGAAACAGCTAATATAATTAAAACTATAAATATTTATATTAAGATTTAATGATGTGTATAAGTAATTAATATGTTACTTGACTTTTAAATATATTTAAATTTCATATTATAGGAGAAAAAATAATGTTATTTACGAAGACAACTATTTAACTTAAAATTACCAACAAACTTTTTTAGAGATCTACAACTATGTAAGTGACGCCAATGCATATTAAAGTAAATGTGGATAAATTTATACAAACAGCCGCAGCTCTCAATTAATTAGCTCAGAAGTACATTTGATTAGCACGGATAAGATAATATGTCACATGTATACCTTAAAAATATAATGAACTAGATGAATACACTACTAACTTTGCCATCAGTTTGTACTGGGAGGCTCGTTTCTAAATTGTCAAGAAGTCACCCATGGTCGTTGGGTAAACAAATAATATTGTATACCTTCAAACATCCGATGCCAGTGCACTCCATTGTGTGTAAACATTTCAAAGAGAAGAAATACACACAAATTATTGCATAAAATACATACTAACACCAATAGAGTTTTGTGTCATAACACAAAAGTCAAAAACTCAATGTCATACTGTCAAAAAGTGAATGTCGAGCTTATCGGAGATTTTACCATTTCTCACAGAGCACATTTTTATTCGTGAGAGTAATTCTGTAAGCACATTTCTCAACACTGTTTCAATTATATGCAATACAACTACGTATATATATAGATCCAGTAGACTCCTCTATAAAGTTACAAGAAACTAATCTTTTATGTAACGCCACAAAAAGAAACCCAACGTAGTTAGGTCCAGAAATCATAGATTTTAACTTTATTATAATACACAAATATTTATTGTTCAAATGAATCTTCGAGAAAGCTTTGCTCTACAGCTGTCTGGGGGGGGGGTGCAAGGGTACAACCCTATTGGAACCATAAGAACCGTAATGAGGATAGAGAAATATCATCTGCAATGTTAGGTATGATATCCTGTAATATATACAGGTCTGTCCACTTAATGTGTACCTTCGCACAACACCTTTCCCAGTAAGCAAATTTTCAAAATACTGCACCGCATGTGAATTGGCCAGCGTACTTGTTGTCCGGTGGAAGGTCTCCATGAGAGATTTTTTAACTATCAGTAGTAGATTGTGGGTTTAGTATTATTGTATGATGAAACAGTGCCTTGTTAGATCAAAGAATGTTAATAAAAATCTTATCAATTTTAGTTATACAGCCAACAATTTATCAAGTGTCGTGATAAATTGTGAATCAAATAACGTTTTGTTCTAATTAATCAGTGGTTTAAAACTTTCGAACTGCGAATATTGCCCTATCACTTTTCATTTTCAATTTCCAGCACTTATCTTCCAAATTTCGGCACTAAGAGAGCTGCAGTCATTGGATTAAGTCGGGTGTAGTAGCTTAGTGTATCGTAAGATCACATGCATAGCTGTAGTCAAAGTTAGCACTTGCATAGCAGTAGATATTTCACAGATAAACATTCAACAAAACACTTTTAAGAATATCAAATCAAATATGATGTTAAGAAACACTTATTATTTTAAATTATTTCACATTACAGAACATTCGCAGGCAGGAAGATAGTTTATTAAGGAGTTATGTTTTGAGTAAAAGGACATAGAGATCCGATAAAAGTGTTTCTTGATTCAAAATAAATTCACAGAAAATAATCGCAACTAATTTAAATTGTGAAGATAAGAAAGCTACTAATTTTTATCATATAGAGTAAGGAATTAAAATTTTTGAAATTATCCTCTTCTATTTTTTTAAATAAAATTGAAAAAAAAAGTTTTGATGAATTTTAATATAACCAAACATATAACGAATACTTGCACACAAATTGACAAAATATTATAAATTGTTAAAATAAGTATAAATAAATTTAAAGAATAAATAATACACTTTAGAATATGCAAAATTGCTAGAAAATAGTATTTAAAAGAGTGTTCTATAAATAAAAGTAAGAGGAAAATATTAATTCTAAATTTTTATGGCATGCAACCGAAAATATATATCTATTTTATTCCTGATTTTTTAGTAATATATAATTTTTTCAAAGTTATAATTTTAAAAAAATGTATTAAAATTAGTTCAGCACAAACGTAATGAGCTGCAGATGCTCGCTAAAATTTAAAAAAAAAATAAACTTGTGATCATTCTAATAAGAACAATAATAAACTCAATAAATAAAACGAATTATTTCTACAAAAAAATTGGAAAATATTTTACGAATGATTTCATAAAACTCTCTAACGCTACAAAATCAAATAAGACCATACTGCACCAAGAAACAATCATCGTAATAACCAAGAAGGGAAGGAAATACGTTTTCCTTTTACGGTTTGGTATAAACGTAAAAGTGCGTGGGTAGCATATATTAACATGGAAAATCTCGTCCAGGTTTATTGGTGATGACTAGTAGAGTGAAAATAGATATTCTGAATGAATAAATATTGGAATGGATTAATTTCCTTTAGTTTTCTAGTTTGAGCAATCATGTTAAAATGTAGAGCTATTAATTAAAGCTGTAATTCCAGTTTTTGGATCTGGTAATTCATTTGCATTATAACAAAACCGAGACATCAAAGTTTGATTAAATAGAAAGTATTACATCATCTTTAAGAATCTGCAGTCTTTTGTATTCAATTCTAAGAATGTACCTGCACAGAATTCGATTAAGAAGCAAATCGGTTGTTGAATCCATCAAATGAGGTAGTGTTGCCGAATTCAACCCTACAAACTCAGAAAAATGACATTAAGCAGCATAGAAATCACAAATCATCATAGAAAATGAGGTATGAAACCACATTTAGTTAGAGTAATTATAAAGGGTGTAATGTCGAGGGGAATGAAAAGGGGTTATATAAGAGGTCAGAAAAATCCTTTATTAGACGGAAACAATTTACAATATGAACAAAGCCTCACAATTTGTTGTTAGAAATGCTACGGCAAGTGATTTTCTCAGGAATTGTTCAAAGAATCGGCCACATAGGTCAAAGCACTGCTGACACCAACGGATGAAGGATTGTCTGCCGCATTTAAACATAATTCTAAAAAGAATGCTCAGAGCCACGATTTTTTCTGTAGCTGCACATGTTCGGTCATTGAATCTTCAGGTCAGATGCAATCACTCTGGTTCCTAAGACTAGAACGTAAAGACTTTCAAAAGGTTATCGGGGAAGCTGATAACACCCCGCGAGCTAATGCGATCTAGTTTCGTACTTGAAACATCTAAAATAGGATAATTTTTACTCTTTCCATTTCCATTTTTTTTAAATATGTTATTATGCAGGCATTTTTTATTTAAAATTTCAATTATTTAAAACTTTACTCAGATCCGAAGTATTTTTTCAAAATTTAATGGAAGTTGCTGAAAATATTATTCTGTAAGTGGATATGTCACTATTGATGAACATTTGCTAAAATATAAACGTCGCTGTTCTCTTTCCTACAATACATACCACAAAAATCTGGGAAATATGGTTTAAAACTGTTTGCTTTGTGTGGCTCAAAAAACATTTTACAATCTAAAGAATAACTGTACGTCGAGACACAGCCAGTCTGCTCTGAATGTTTAGAAAATGAATAAAACATTTGTTTCCTATTTTCTACTACCCTTAACATTAATTACAAAGTAATTATATTACTGGTATAAACGTTTTACTTATGGTTTATAAAAACAATATATAAAGTGATGTATTTTTTAAACTGAAAATTTTGTAGGTTTAGTTCAAATTAATGCTAGTATTATTTGTAAGCAATAAATTTAATAATTTTATTTACATAATACAAGCAACATGTTATACTTTACAGATATGCATCATTGTTGACTGAATTTTTTTTCATACTTAAGTATACGTGTTAAGAGTTTGGAGTGTTCTCTACACCCAGCGATTAACGACGGCAGCAAAAACAGGCGTGAGTGATCCCGGGTTAATGGAAACAGACTGTAACTTATTATAACACGTGAATATGAAAGACAAATTGTTATTGCTTCTAAATCTATATTTAACTTTAAATACAGTCTTTGTATAATATTATCATCGTTAGAGACTGCTTAACTAAACTGCAACATTTCTTATATGTGGTTTCAATGTTATTAACTTATAGTCTGTGATCGCTGTTTCCTGTCTATTGTACAAACTTTTCTCTTGATTCCTCAGGGAAGAAAAATTATTATGGAAAAAGAATATAAAATGCTGTTTCATTAGGATGTTGCGTATTTCTTAAAAGTAAGAGGGTACTCGTTGCTAGATGTAAAAATGAACTAAATAAAAAAACAATGATTCATAGTGACGTCACGAAAGCATTGCATGTACTTATAAAGGCAAAATTAACACTGAACATTCATTGTCTTTTATTTAGCATAGTGAAACTCGTCTGAAAATAAAATCATAACACAGATGTGCATACTGTTTTAAAGGTTATTTCGAAATGTTTTATTCTGAGAAGAAAAATGTTAGTTAATGTAGAGTTTGTGGGAAAGAAAACATAAGAGGATATAATAGGCTGGTGTTTTAGGTCATATTATAACAAAGTATTGTAATATATAGTTCAATATCTAAACAATAAGTGTGTAGTTGGAATAAACGTACAGATGGGTGACAAAATAATACGAACACCTGTGAAAGAGGAGAAAGTCTTTATTAATAGTTGGACCCCCTTTGACTGAATTACAGACTGTATGCGATGTGGGATGGACGCATAGAGGTCATGAACAACTTGTAATGGAATATGAAGCCATTCTTCGTGGAGAACGGTATCTAATGCCGAAATCGTAGATGGTGGAGGGAATCGAGCACGTAGTTCTGACTCCAAATATCCCCACAAATGTTCAATAATATTTAAATCAGGTGACTGAGGGGGCCAATCAAGATGACCTACTTCCCCCTCATGCTCTGCAAACCATTCTTGCACGATTTTAGCAGTGTGGATAGGAGCGTTGTCGTCTTGATAAAGTGGGCATTCTCCGGGAAATGAAGTCTGGACAAATGGATGCACCTGATCCCCCAGGATATTGACATAGTGGGCTGCTTTAATCATGCCATACAGAGTAACAAGTGGCCCAAGACCACGCCAAGATATCGCCCCCCATACCATAAGGGACCCACCTCCATGCTTAACAGTCGGCACGATGCATTCAGGAGCAAATGCTTCTTTGGGCGTTCTCCACACATAAACGCGTCCGGTGGTTTGGAATAGGGTGAACGTCTATTCATCCGACCAGATGACTTGTTGCCACTGTTGTGGGGTTCACTATCTGTGTGTTCTACACCACTGGCGTCGCTGTAAAGCATGACGCGCTGTTACCAATGGTTTACGAATTCCAACTCTTCCATACAAGTTCGAAGCATGAAGTTCCCTTTGGACGGTTCTTCCTCAAATAGGGTTACGAAGATGACTATTCACCTCAGACGTTATCTGGGATAGCGATTGCTTGCGCTTTCGGGCCACTATGCGGGTTAAGACTCTTTTATCCCTGTCGGTAAGCTTTCTTTTCCGTCCACTGCTGTGCTTGCCAGACGGCACATTCCCACATTTCTTGTATGCTGTCATAACGGCAGATACAGTACTCCTTGCACGCCCCAAATAAATGGCTGTTTCCGTCACCGAGCAACCAGCGCACCTCATTCCAACAATCATACCTTTTTCGAACTCTGACAGGTCCGTCATTATTGCGTTTTTCCGAAATTAAAATTGACGCGTGCAACACCTATCGCAGCTGTTGAGCGACTGATACTTTACCTTTCGAGTCCGCTAGGCGGCGGACTGCAACGCTAACTGACATGCGCGTTGTGCGTCTTTGAAATGGGCCCTGCATTTTTCACGGATGTTCCTATTATTTTGTCACCCATCTGTATCTCTCGTCAATAATTGTATGTTGCGAGTGTAACAATTTAATTTTTACGTCCCCAAGTAAGAATATAAAGAGTGTTTTTTTCCAGGTATAGAAGTTTCAGTTGGCATTACTTTCCAAGATGGCGAACGCTTTAACAACTCTCAAGTGATTTATTCTCAGTTTGGTTTAGCAATTCATCAAAACGATCATTAAGCAATGCGTAGATTCGTCGAATGGACCCAAAACGAGATTGCCATTGTTCCCGATTTTCATAAGCGAATTTTGTTTAGCGATGAAGCGCACTTCTGGTTGAATGGCTACGTCAACAAACAAAACTGCCGCATTTGGAGTGAAGCTAATCCACAAGTGTATGTCGAAACACCGTTACATCCAGAAAAAACTGACTGTTTGGTGCGCTTTATGGGCTGGTGGAATCCTTCTTCAAAAACGATGAAGGGCACAACGTTACAGTCATTGGTGATCGGTATAGAGCCATGATTACTAACTTTTTCATTCATGAATTGAACAATCATGATGTCCAGGAGCTGTGGTTCCAACAAGACGGTGCAACATGTCACACAGCTTGTGCCACAATCGATTTATTGAAAGACTCGTTTGGTGACCGGCCTCCAAAATCTTGTGATTTAACAACGCTAGACTATTTTCTGTGGGGCTATGTAAAATCATTGGTCTATGCGGATAAGCCACAAACGCTTGACCCTTTGGAAGACAACATTCGCCTTGTTATTGCCGATATACGGCCACAAATGTTGGAAAAAGTCATCGGAAATTGGACGTCCAGATTGGACTATATCCAAGCCAGCCGTGGCAGTCCTATGCCAGAAATCATATTTAAAATGTAATGCCACAAGATTATCTTTCGAATAAAAAAAATTCATGTCAATTGATTAATACATCGTTGTTTTATTGCAATTTAAAGTTCTATACCTCTAAAAAACACTCTTTATTAAGTATTTTTAAGCAAACTCTGATCTGATTATCTGATATCCGATGCACTGCCAGTCTTATAACTAATGTTATTAATTTTAAGCAATAGCGGGACCCATCAAAACAAATACTATTTATAAAGATTATTGTGTTAGAACATAGTGCGTGTGGAGAGGATAAAAAACCTTTGAAAATCTATTCTTGCTCATAAATATATTTAATGAAATATATTTCATTACTTGCAGCAGTAATTGTACCAGTGTTTTCTTAAGAAATTGTAGTACAAATTGCATCTATCATGTATATATCTATCTATCTATATATATACATACCGTGTGGGTAAAAAGTCCGTAAAAACTTTAAAAATTCATAAAATCCGGGGAAATGAACGAAAAAAAATGTTTGCAGGATCAGCATTAGTATGTCACTTGATTTTTTTTAAGCTAGAAAAAAAAATTAATTCAAAAATCATCCGTTAGGTGGGGCTGTTACAAGCGTCTGTTGCGTAAATATGCAAATTAGACGGCTATAAAAACCTTTGCTCGCAATGAATCCACATTCATTTCACCATTACAAACAGTGAATATGAACAAGCATGCTCAGTGCGCCGGATAAAGCTTTGTTGGTGAAGTTATTTTACATGAACGAAGAATCAGCGACCATTGCCTTGCGTAAATTCCGAGTTCAGAAAAATGTGAAGAGTGGAAAATGCCTTTTAACATTTGCATTTCTCTTAAAGCTTGTTAAACGTTTTGAGAAAACTGGAAAGCTGGAGAATCGAGCACGAGCCGGACGACCATGCTTGAAAGAAGCACGTGCACCCTCCATTGCTGTCGAAATGGAAGCGATTGCGTCCGAAGCAGCTTCAGGGACCAGCAGTGCTCGTGAAGCTGCCAGACGATTGGGCTTACCACCATCATCTGTCCGCAATATTCTTCGTCGAATCCTCCAGCTGTACCCATACAAATTGCAATCGTGTCATGAACTTTTGCCAGCAGATACCGCACAGAGGGAAGTATTTGCGAAGTGGGCCTTCTCTAAAATGGAACAGGATCCCACATGCGTTTTTAATATCTTGTGGACAGATGAAGCTCCTTTCTCGCTTCATGGTGACGTTAACAACCATAACTGTCGCATTTGGGCGACCTCTAATCCACGTGAGTACACACAGAAGCCATTGCATTCCACAAAAGTGACAGCATGGTGTGGTTTCACGTGTTCATTTATCATAGGACCCTTCTTCTTTGAAACGCAGTACCCAGTAAATGGATGGATAACGGAAACGGTAAATGCCCAGCGTTATCTAACGCTTCTGTGGGAGACTGCCGTGACATGTTTAATTCACCGAGGTCAGATTTCGAATGTCACGTTCATGCAGGATGGAGCAACCAGTCACACTGCTAACCCGGTTAAGGCATTCCTGATACAGACGTTCGGGGAAGACAGAATCGTTAGCAGGCGCTGCAGGTACCCATGGCCTCATCGGTCTCCAGATTTAACACAGGCAGACTTCTTGTTGTGAGGATATTTCAAATCTTGCGTGTATCTATCCGGTCCATCAAGTCTGTCGGAACTGAAAGATGCGATCCGCAGAGAAGTATCCTCCATACATCCGGACATGTTGCACTCTGCCGTTGCTGGATTTGTCACTCGTCTGGAGTGTCTTCTCCCCTGTGGTGGTGGTCATGTGGAACATATTCTGGTGTAATAAAGTTGTGAAGGTTTTCTGTTCATTATTTATGCATTGTTTCTTTGATTTGCGTACATCAGCGCCACCTACCGGATGATTTTCGAATTATTTTTTTCTAACTTAAAAAAAATTCCCGTGACATACTAATGCTGATCCTGCAAACAGTTTTTTTCTTTCGTTTATTACTCCGGATTTTATGAATTTTTAAAATTTTTACGGACTTTTTGCCCACCCGGTATATATATATATATCTATATCTATTTGTGTATGTGTATATTTATATGTATAAATTTATATATATGTGTATGTATATGTATATAATTATATATTGAATATTTTATATTGGATTATATATATATATATATGTATATATATATATATCTTTATATATCTATATATATATATATATATATATATCTATCTATATATATATATATATATATATATGTATATATATCTATATATATATATCTATATATATATATATCTATATATATATATATATATATATATATATATCTATATATATATATCTATATATATATATATATATATCTATATATATATATATATATATATATATATATATATATATAATATTACTTGCAAAGGCGTAAGAGCGGGCCTTGTGTGCCCACTGGCACTTAAGTTTAACATAGAAAATGCACATGTAAAGGAAATTCTTAAGACAAAAAATAATCTTGAAATATTGATAAACATAACTTGAAGTTATTATTTGAAGCATTTTGTGGGGAGGGGCAGAATAACACACACACACATACATATATGTACGTACCATATGTAAATAGAAAACATTTTCCTTCGTTGTCTCATTCTTGTCCTTTTTTGTCCAGATCCCGCAATAAACAAATACTGCTGTACTCGAAAATATTTCCAACAACATTTTAACAGACATTCATGCCATTGATTTTTAAGGTACGCTTTATAAATTAAAATTAATTTTGCTTTGATATTTATTTGCTTTTTTCTATGGAAAAATTATCACCAGGTTAGGCGTAAAATCTAAGCAAACCACGAAAGACTACCAAGAATTGACTTTTTAAAAAAATAAAAGAGCAAATTTGCTTAGCCAGAGATAAAACACTTTAAAGAGCAAAACATAAATTGAAAACGAAATAATTTTTGGTTTGTCAAACCTGGCAAAATAATTAGTCGACGTAATAAGAAATATATTGTTAAAAAAATTGTGAATATTCCCCATTTAAACTCTGAGAAAAATTTTACAGATTTAAATCAACAATTTTTCTCTTTTTCTTATGACGTTTTTGAAAAGTGCTGAGGTCAGCTGTTTGTTATGGGTAAGGATAGAATTTTGTTTAGTCTAAGGAACAAAAAATTTTGAATTGTTACAAAATCAGTGTTACATATTTTATGCAAACTCGACGTTCTTGTTTGAGAGAAAAAAAAGTTAAGAAACTTCACCGAAAAATAATTGCATTGGAGCATTGAAATTGATAGTAGAGCAAAACTCCTTATACAAAAAAGTGCACAATAAGAATTATAAACTTTGCTATCTATTGGTAGAAAAATAAATATTTTTATTTAAATATTTTCGAAGGTAATTAATGTTTACTGGAATGAGCAATAAATTTTGATACTAGAAGTAACTTTGTTTTTCAACAAAAGAACTATCTTAAGGTTACGACTTATTGCATTTGATTCTAGTTTCTGTTTAACTACCGGCAGTTCTAAGATCCCGATTTTTGTCATTATTATTAAAACTATTCTAATGCATTTAGAAATACACTGGCCTCAAAAAGTTAAGGTACAACCGGGTTTTTGTGTCTAATTTGCAAATGAATGAATGTAGAAACAAAAAATTTGGAGGATATGTGCATTAAATAGTTTTTTATTGAATGCGCCATAGAAATTTAATACAAGTTTATTGCAAAAACGATTTACAACAAAAAAGCAATCTCTGCGGAAAAGTCCATTCTTGGAAAAACAGCACATCACAGTGTTATGTGGTACAATGGCAAGAAAAGAATACAAAAATGGGTTCTAATAAGGAATGTGTCCACCCCTAACTTGAATGCATTGGCGGCATCGATTTCCCATGCTGTTTATTAAGTTGTCGGACACCGGAATAGGAAGCGAAGACCAGACACAGAGTAAGCCTTGTTTCAGCTCATGTAACGACCTTGGAGGAGGATTTAAAGCAGCAACCCTCTGCCAAGATAGTCCCAAAGATGTTCTATTGGATTCAGGTCTGGAGATCTAGCTGGCCATTCCATTCGTTCCAAACCGTGATCCTCCAGATACTCCTCAACAATCTCAGCTCGGTGAGGTCGTGCATTATCATCCATCAGAATGAAGTCGTTACCAATAGCAGCAGCATATGGGCGGACATATGGATCAAGGATCTCATCCCGATATCTAAGACCAGTTACGGTTCCTCCATGGAACACATGCAGGTCAGTGTGGCCACCGAGCGAGATCCCTGCCCAAACCAGGATTCCACCACCTCTATAACTGTGTCTTTCAACAGTGTTGGATTGATGGTACCTAGTGCGCTGTTCCCTCCAGATCAATAGACGCCCTGAATCACTCTCCATTGTAAATCTGGACTCGTCTGTGAACAGCACAGAAGCCCATTGTTGCTGCGTCCAAGAAACATGTTCTCTTGCCCAGCATAAGCGGTTCCTTCGCTGTCGTCCGTTGGGGAACGCACACAACTGGTCTTTTGCATACAGACCTGCATTGTGAAGACGATTTCGCACCGTAGTAGCGGAGATTCTTCTTCCTGATGCTTGAAAGTGGTCTGCAACGAGCTGCGGCACAGTAGTGGTTCTTCTCCGTCGTGCCGAAAGAGCTAGAAAACGGTCTTCTGCAGATGTTGTAGGTCGTGGTCGGCCTGGAACAGGTCTTCTGGACATATAATCTTCGGATTGGTATTGATCCCAAAGTCGCTGAACAACACTACGAGACACATTGAGACGTCTAGCAACATCAGCCTGCGACAATCCCATTTCCATCCATCCAACTGCCCGCCACCTTAACGAATTGGGTAAACGACGTCTCTGAGACATTTTCTAAACTCTATTGACTATTGTCACTGAAACTGTCAACAACTGTTGAAAATCAACACAACTTACACACAAAAGTACGAAAGCTTGATATTTGCATATTTTTCTCTCACTCATAAATATACGTTCTTTTCTATAAAATAAAAGTTGTAGCAATCGTTTTGGCATTAATGTTTTTAAAGTTCGTTATTATCATTCATGTAAACTATGCATTTTATTGTTACTGCCATTTTTTTATGGTGAGCTTCGAAAAACATGTTGTACCTTAACTTTTTGAGAGAGGCCAGTGTAAATCTAGATTAAGACAGGACAACATGATATATATATTTATATGAAATGTGTGCATAAAAGAGATGGTATTCATTTTGGGAGCTGTAGGCATGCCACTACAAAAAAATTTATTGATATTGATCGCAAAATCGTTAATATAATTCTCACATCAGAATAATTTTTTTGTATGCAGTGCACTTAGGTGCAAAAATACAAGTGAAAGAATGATTTATTTTCAAGATTTAAATACCAAAGGAAAAATAGGCAAAAATGTAAAATAAACATATAAATACTTTATTCAAATAAAGGGAAAGATAAGTTGTTATTTGAAATAACATCAATGTTTTTAAAGAACAACTGTGCTTAGTAAGGTCAGTATAAGTCACTATATTTTTTTACCATGAACCGTTACTTATAAATGAAACTTGTTTCCGTTTTAAACAACGCAAAGTCCTTTATTAGATAATTATCAGTTACCCTCTAAAAGGATAATATAAAATAGGATACAAAATATTCTTTCAGTCAAGTTATGCAGTAAGATGATAACGGATATTAATTTTTTTGATCTAATAACAGTATAAATTCAAACACATTGACAAGATTTTGAATACACAAATGCTAATATAAAAATATTCTTTCCAGAAGTTTTGCAATCGTAATTGTTCTCTAAATTCTCCGTCACAAAAAGAAGACCTTCTTTCTTTTATAAGGGAAACTGTCGTTACGTAAGTGAAGATGAACTATCAAGGCAGAGGGGGAATGACAGGAGCACATATAACAATACATTTCTTGCTATTAGTTAAGTTAGAGATGGGCTTCTCACTATTCAAAAGACTGTTGGGTTGTCGATGCATTACATTTCTCCCCAGGTAGATTGTTCTAAGTGAGCCATAAGAAGAGGCAGGAAGTAATGGAAATGTGATGGTATATATGCATCTTATTCTAGACTTGGAGTGACAAGAAAGAAAATCGAGAGGAGGATTATTCGTCAAGTACTCATGGATTCCTCATTGACCCTCCCCACTTTACAAGCAGTTGCATTTTTAAGGGCAGTCGGAAACCTCTATACCGACAATGTTAAATTGGCTGTTTTCGAGGTACATTTTCTCAAAATTTGTTATATGTACATGCTTGAAATTTTTCATATAATTAAAATACACATTTCTCATTATACTCAAATGAGCTTTTAGCTAATTTTGAATTTTTCATAATTTATAAAATATTTTATCAAACATAGTTTACGTTAACCCGTTTTTCACATAAAAAAATTTGTAAAAAATAAATTTTGGGGTTTTTTACAAAAGCTCATTTAGTATATATTAGCCATCATTATAAATATATCATAAAAAATTTACATACCTGTGAACAGTAGTTTCTAAGAAAAGGAACATCGAACATCAAAAATTGACATTTTGAGAAAAATTGATTTTAACGTATAATTACTTTTTAGTTAAAACATGCCAGCTCCATATTCTAAATCATCAGCATTTTTAGTAGCTCATCATCTTCTTTCTTCCTTTTAAGTCTTTTTTCCTTCCTAACTTCCTTTGTTTTTGTAAACAATAGTATTTTGCTCGTAACAGCCTCTGTTTGTCGAGGCACTCCATCGCCTGTACCGTGTAATCACCAGGCTCAATACACATTTTCTCAAAATTTCTAGTTTTAATACATTCCCCATATTAAATGAGGAAACTGCATCATATGTACCCAGTGACAAAACTTCTAATTGTACAAATGTTTTCTTCGGTACACGAGACCATATTACATTATTTACACCTTCGTTAGGATTTTGCGTACCTCCATGTAAACACTTTTTTAGCAATTCTGGATTAGCTAAATCCCTAAAAACAGGTCGCATGGCCTCCACAACATCCACAGGTAAACTATTTTTGTGATGATAAGTCTCCCCAAGCAATTCTGCTTTTTTAAATTTGCACCACGTATCTGAATCAGAGGGACAAAATCCATGCTGAGGTTTTTCATCGGTTGATAGCTTGTGTAAAAATATTGCCCATATGGCTTGTTGCATGTCCTTCACGCTAGACAAATTTCTGCGGATAGCTAGACCATAATATGCTTGCAGACGGTCGATTTCTGCCTCTGTCAATCTATTTCTTCCGCATAAAGGCTTTCCGTCAGAAAGTTTTTGACCTCTCATCTTAGTTTTCAAGCGTCGAAGACGTGTCCCCATTCTTTTCATAACATGACCTATGCATTCTAATTTCTCGACAGAGCAATGGTCACCATATACTTTGTTCTCGACAATAGAAGTAAAAGCTTTGGAGTCCCCATCTCTAAATATTTTGTGTACCGAACATTGTAGAGAGACTGGGAACGCTGAAAAATGGATAGAGCTCCAGCTACTTCCATCTTACCGCTGTAGCCTTCAAAATTCTCTTACAATTTTGAAGATGCTTGGTTTTGTTCGGACAAATACAATGTTTTGAAAAAACTTCGACATCTATAACTTTGCCGGTATCAACACTTGTGACTGTCACCAAGCCATTCTTCGAAGAAAAACCACGCTTCTGCCAGCTACCATCAACAGCAAGGTCCCTTTTTCCATCATTTTCATCAACGGCTTCACGAACAGCTTCTGCCATACTGTGTTCACAGGTTTCTCTTGTTGCCTGCAGTAAAATGTGGTTGTACTTTTTGAGAATTTTGTGGGTGGCGGGGAAGATTCATGATACCGCAAAACATCCTAGCAGACTCAGCACCTTTACCTATGCATCGCATAGCATACACTAGCCGGGTATTCAGTTCGTAATTCTCAGAACTATCGCATTTCTTGGAGTTAAAAAAAGTATAGTTATATTTACAAGAAGGACATTTTAAGTGAAACTTCACAGCTTCACCACAGTTACTTTCACTGAGGTGCAACCTGAGTCCTGTTTTTCACACTTTATACATTTTACTGCTTCAAAAAACACACAAGCTAAAAGGTTAATGTCCACAATAACATTTCTGAAACCAGAAAAAGCCTCATCCGAATATGAAATATCCATGTTTACAATTTTTCTCTCACTGGCAGATGGTTCAGTTTCATTAGTACAAAGCTTTGCACCATCAGCACAATTTTTTCATCAGCAGAGTTCTTTGGAACAGTAGAATCGCTTTCACCACAACCATCATTACTTTTATTACATCTTCCTTTATTAAAAACTCCTCTTCGTTTCTTAAATACTTTAGTCGATGCTCTAGGCATGGTAAAGTCGATATATTATAGCAATTTTTTGAAAGTTTAAGCTGAATAATGTTAAAGAATACTTGCGAGTTCAAAAATTATAACGCAGTTTTGAAAGTGTAAACAAACACTGATTTGACCGTTAAAAATACAGTGAAGTTTCAAATGGGTTAGGAAATAAAATAATAAAAAGCTCAATTTATACAATAAAAGATAAATGTTTTGATTTATACCAGACGCTCAACTTTTAAGCCAAAACAAAAACTTTGTTTACTTTTACGCTTGTCAAATGGGCGTGGCCCAGTTTCAACGATTATTTAAAAATAGGTTTTTAGGGCTTCTACTTAACCTAGAGGTTAAAGTAAGGTATTTTTAGAAAGGTAAAATCTGTACTATGTGGAAATGTAAAAATCTCAAATTGTCAAAAAAATCAAATTTTACCTTTCCGACTGCCCTTAATATTAGGCATTGGGGCCAATCAGGTATGGAGTGAGGACAAGGTGACATAATGGAAGGATTGTGCCTCAAGCTCTCACGCATCTCACTCTCACAGACTCATTACATTTTATAAAAAAAGAAGAAAAAAATAGAGAACATTCTATTCATCCAAGAACCATTTCTAACCACATTGTTGTGACGAATCTGAGATGCAGGAGCTATTAGCAAAAACCACTGTAACGACTGCGCTCGCTACGACTCCCACCCTTCCATTCATGTCAAGTTTTATAGCTTAGAGCAGGTGGCTCGGAGACTGTACACGTGGCTTTGCAGTTAATGTCTATTGTTTGGCCTCGGATCCGCGACGACACTCTAAATGGAAGTCATAATGGACTTATGAGTACCCATCGGGTGACAATTGACGAAGTCTGTCTAACTTAGAACACTGACGTCTACGCAGATGAATATGAGGAAAATTATCCATTTATGAGCTTTTTAAAATCACGGTTCCGAACGTAATCGTACTCCTTAATATTTAAAGAGGGAAGAGTTCAAAATGTTTTAACCCGGGAGAGCAGGCGTGAACTCGATACTAACGTTAATAGACGCGTGAGGTAATTGAGTCACCCCAATTGGTTTTTTTTACAATTATTTTTATTGTACTCGATAAAAATCACAATTCCAGTGAATAATGTAACTAAGAGAAAATATACTTACCTACTTTCAAAGAATTTTCATTTTTTCCTTGATATTTTGAGAAAAAATCCATTAAAACTGAACTAAAAAGTTTCAAAGGTACGTAACCTTATTAAAGGTCACAAATCACAGACAGATTTCGCTAACATTACAGGAATGATAGTTTTAAGCAAAAAAGTCATATTTTGTTTAAATTATAGTATTTTTACTGTCCTTTAACTTTGAGCCCAGTGTGACCACTCCCAGGTTATAAGAGTATTCAATATAAAATATAGATGTTAGTTTTAAACATAGAATTGGCTAAAACTCGTATTTCATCATGATTTTTATGTTTCAGAATACCCATAAAAATAAATCTTAGGTGAATAATCCTTCAAAGGGAACTCTGTGCTTTTCCAAATATCATATAAACTTTTCACATGAAAAGGTGCAACAGAAAAAAAAATACATTTATAATTTCTCTAAATGCAAAACAAAAAAAACAATAGAAATGACATAACTAATCATACCAATAAGTTCTAAGGTCAGACGATGATGACTGATGCAAGTTTGCTTTCTGGGTAAAAAGTGAATAAGTCTTCCTTTGCTTTCTACAACTAATATATGTACAGCATTTCAACAGAAAGTATTTTGTTTACTTCATTCCATTAAATTAATTTTTTCATCCTTTTATTTTCGATATGATCGCGCCCCCTTGTAGGGTTATCACACCCCCTTAGGCGGGCGCACCCCACAGTTTGAGAAACGCTGTTGTAATCCTTTTGCGACGAGCGGTGCAAATATGCATTCTTCCCGGACGCATCTCATGGCCGGGAGTTGCAAATGTGCATTTTACAAAGTGCTGCTGTAGGCCGGGCGACGTAATTATGAATTTCAGCTGGAACGTATTTTAATGACCACTAGATGGCGCCCTAAGTCCCTTAGATTGAAATCGAACTTAGCTAGAGTAAACTGACCTTCAGTTTTTATATTATTCCTGGATTTGGTATTTTGCTAATCAGCTGTGGCGGGGGAGGGGATAATTGAAATAAAGACAAATAGCTCGTAAAATTTCCACTTGATATAAAACATTCACGTTTCTAATAACTCTCCCGATGCGTTTTTATTTTCTTTTTCTTGACAGTGTGAAGTGTTTTAGAGTTTTAGCCTCAGTTCTGTTTCAGTTTTTGTTGTTTTCCGATATATTTCGCGCACTTTTCTGATTTCAAAAACTTTGACAGCAGATTATTAGTTGATTGCTTTGAACGCATTTTCCTAACCTTAATAGGAACAAAAAAGGTGAAAAAAAGCTAAAGTGTGTAGTCACAAACCGTGTGTAAATAATAATAAAAAAACCCCATAAAAATATTTTATGCTTGCGAATCATAAAATGTAGGACTTAGCGTTTCTGCATGCTTCGAGATTTTTCACACTCAGTCTTTATATTAATTATGCTATTTTTTTTTGTAAATAATCTTTGTCATAATTTTTTTATTAATTTAATAGTTTATTAATATGTTTCGTCAGTGAAAACTTTGGAAAAAATAGAATTACGCTTACAAAATTTATTTTTCCAATGTAAGTGATATTTTTTTTTAATAATTTCATATAAATTAAAGGAAAAACGTTAAAAATAGAATGTAATTATGTAACAGACATTTTATGTGGTAATATAAAGGGATACCAAAAATTACAACGTTAGGACTTTTTTTCCTTAAGTTAGGCTTAGCGACGAAAACACCCCGCCCTGAAATGCAAATCCTTAAGCATTCACCCCGTCCCTAGCAAGCGTCTTGTAGAAAATCACCCCGTACTGAAGAGGTTAAGACCAATATAACATTAACAATTTAAAATGTGGAAAATTGATCAAAATATTATAGCTCATGTGTGTGTGTGTGTGTTTTACTTTTTAATTACTATTATTTTTATTTTTGTCACTAACACTAAATTGGAAGCATTTAAGAATCACTCATTCACAATTTCTGCCTCAGTAAACGGTTTCATATTCTTACCAATAATGTAACAAACTTCATAGGATATCTTTTTACCACTGTGATATTACCACTGACAAAATACTTTGTTGCTGCTGCAATGATTATTCAAGGAAGTCTATTTATCACCTCTTGAAATAGATCTCCGAGGAAATGTTCTATTGAATGATTCCTGTTTATTGGTATCTCTTTTAACTATTCGAAACTACTGTGACAAATTAAACAGGAGCTGATCCATGTTAGTTTTTCAATGCAAAATGTTCAAAGTCCCAATCACCTTGAAACGATATATTTTCTTCGAATATTTTTCGCTTGCAAGATATGAAAGATAGTTGAATTAAGAATTAGTTCCACCCACACATAAAATTGTCTTTACTACAAGTTGTTTGTTATCACTAAGCGTAACCATTCCAAATAAAAAAAAATAATATCAATCAGTACTTGTACTAAACCGACCAAAAAAAAACAAAAGTGATAAACTTGATTTCTTGATACAGAGTTAAGCACCGAATTTTTAATACAATGTTATTAGATAAGTAAATTTCTCAGATCAATGGGTAATAAGTGGGCCATTTAAAAAAGTTCGGTCGGCCGCATGTGGCCCGCGGGACGCAGATTGAGTAGTAATATATTATTTAATAAAGTTGCGTTTTTATAACTTTTCACGTAGCGTTATGAATTGAATTACCTTTCAATTCATCTTAAAACATAACTTAACGTGATGAGTAAGTATATTCCACACATTTTTCGGAGGACCAGTAAATTTTTCTCCCGGACCACCACTTTGACGACCTCTGATCATTAATCTGAGTTACATATGATTATCAAGTTAAATGCTATTAGAAAAATGTTAGTATAGATTAAAGATTAGTTTTGAATGCTTATAATTTGTGGTTTATTACGTTTGAATAACAGATCGTATTTGTTAAACATAAAACAAAATGAATACTAAAAATTTAATACTAGTACTTTACACATTATAGTGTTTTTGCATGTGGCTTTATTGGAAGGATTCACCCAAACATATAAAACAGCTCAAGTATCACACAAGAAGAATGATGAATTATAAAAATGAACAAACATTTAAGGTATCCGACTACATTCATAACTGTGATTTTGCAAAGCGTATAAATGAATAATATTTATATTTAGTGTCACTTAGATTAGAAAACATATATAAAAGAGTATTAAGAATATTATTAGAGTAAAATATTATTTATATACAACGTTTTGAAAAAAAAAATCAACATAGAATGACAAATTTTCAAAACATTCTCCTTTGATGAAAAATGCTTCTATTATAATAATATTTTGCATGTGTATAGCTCAGACCTCTATACAGAGGTTTACTTACAAATTTTAAAATAGTTTTCTTAGAAGTGGATTTTTATCCATGTTTTACTGCAACAGAGGGGATAAATTTTAAGAAAAAAACGCCGATAATTATTTCAAGTGGTGGTTACTCTGAAAATAATGTGAATTTTTAAAAATTCAATATTCAGACTCTCTGGAGATGTTTTTACTTTATATAAGCAAGATATTTTTTATTTTAGATGCATTTTTAAAAAAGAAAACGTTTTGAAACAGGATTATTTATAAAAAATTCAACATGGGAACAATAGAAAAAGTGAAAATTTAAGATATGTAGTATTTGCAAAGAGTTTATGAAAGTTCTGGCATTTCAGCATAGTTTGCTTATCTGACCCTGATTTTGAGACTTTTTATTTATTTCTGAGTATATAAGAAAATACTTTGCATTCATGATGCCTTAAATACAAATTTGACGTGTACTAGATAGAAGGTTTTCTATTTTAAGATGACATACCGTGCAATAATAGCCTGTTTGCAGTCTGAAGTTTGCTAAAGTCCCTTTACGAGGCTTTTAACAAACCCTTTTCCAAGTATCTTGAATGCTAGTCTTGGATTTGACAGTTTATTTTTTTGTCTGATCAGATTTATAAGTATCCACTAATTTCTCAAAAATATGTAGCTTACACTACAACCAATAGCAATGCTCAATCCCAAAAGCCGAAACCAGCTACCCCATTGATCCTTGCCTTAATGAAGCCACTCCTCCTCCAACAAGCCAAAGCTAACAACACCAGCAATATCACAGTTTCAAGATACGAAGTGGAGGATTGAGTCATCGTTCCAGTCTTCTGTGAAGTTTAACTTACTTACTCAAAAATATGTTTTTAAGTGACTTTCTGGAGGAAGAGGTTTGCTGTGTTGAGTCTCAAGTGTTGCTCTCTTGGCTAGTTAGATTACCTTTTCGTTACCGTTGGTATCCACATGTGAAAAGATACATTAAAAACGGTTGTTTTTATAAAGAAAATTCAAGATTTATTTTATTTCTGAGATTATCTGGGTGTCTGGTTGTCATGATTAATAACTACAGACTAAATGGGAGCTCTGAAATCGACTAGAGCAACTGATTTAGAGAAGCAGTTTATCTTTATCTTGAGATTTTCCAATGCTATTGAGATTGCAAGTTTGTCTGTATCAAAATTTGACATTAAATGTCTAAAGGAGTACATGAAGAAAAGGGTTTACGATATTCACCAGCCCCATTGTTGCCTTGTACTTTAGAGCCATCAGTGTACTCTCTAATAGATTTAGGTTCTTGGTAATGTTCCCGTAACAATCAAAATGTTTTCTTTAAATATTATATCAGGAAAGTTTTTCTTCCCCAAGTCGTTAATGTCTAGCTGGTATTTGATACCAATATATTCAAAGGAACTAACCATGCCTTTTTTTACTATCCATTGGTTTACTTTTCTCTATTTCTTGTAATAATTTCTCAAAGCAGTCTAAGGGAGATAGATATTTGGTCTTCATGGTACATGGTTTGCAATTCTTCATCAATTGCCTCTCTATGCATTTCCTTCATTTAAAGAATGTACTAACTGCTTGTAACTTGATTTTGGTTGCAATTAGTGGAGTGGAGAGGTATAGTTTTGCATACCTGTAACCGGGGGAGTTTCCACCGTTCCTGTGATGATCCGAAGGCCTTTGATTTGTGTTTATAAGTACTTTTAGTTATTTGTATTTAACTAGTAATAATAAGAAAAACGGAATGGTTTCCGTTAAGAAAATGTATTTAGAAAAGCTGAATCTTCTTTCAGAATAAATATATTTATTAATGGAAATGTATTATAAACCTGCATTTAAAGAATTCTTAATATTTATCAAAAATAAATTTATGCATTTATTTTTTGTATTTATTCATTTAAAACGCACAGTCTGAGTCAAATTAAACTAAAAAAGTAAATAAAAGAATAGTCATACATTCTAAAACTGAATAAATAGAAAAATATAAAACACCAATATTATGACACAAACTTAATAAAAAAATAACATTCATACTTCGTTTCGTTCAAGCACAAGACAGAAATATTAATTTCTTTTAACTTGAATTTCAAAGGGAAATGTGTCAAAAACTCAGGAATACTTTTCATTTGAAATTGTTAAAAAAAAGTTTTTCTTTAGTACTAATTTATCTCTTACTTCACTTATAAAATTTAAAACAACTAAACGCCATTTCAATGACACGAACCAATATTTAACTATTCGCTTCCCTTCTTGTCAAATTCGATTTGAGAACTAGCCATCTTGAAGGGATTTTCCACGTTGAAAAGCTCTAGAAGGTGATGACAGTTTTAATTTGTCTGAATAATAGCTTACGTGAAATATTTCGGGAAAGAGGGGATATTTAGATATTCAGGTTCGTTAATAGATTTGTTTGAGATTAATGAATGGTCTTAGTTAGAAAATTGTTGAGTATCGATTAGGTGATTAGAACGGGAATATATAATTGCTCTTTTTTGATATGTGTATCTTAGAATTGAAAGGATTTTAAGTCCCACCGAAATGATTCAACTTCAAAATTCTGGCAAGGCTAAAGAACGATTTTGATTTTAATGATAACTATTAGATGTTTGCACAAATACAGAAGTGTACAGTTTTAAAATTGTTATTTTTATTATTTGTTCCATTAGTTAAATACAATAATATAATAGCCTTTAAAACGCATAATTTATAGCAAGAAATATGTAATATAGTATAACTTACTTCTATATTATAACTTAATTCTATTCAGAAGAATCGATTAAGAATTACATTTATAATCATTTAATATGGTGTACATTTAAAGTATTTTCTATTGATAGATAAAACATTAACATATTAATACCTACTGCAGACAGAATCAAAAAAGATGTTCGTTGGTACATAGATGATGAGAAAAATGTAATAAATTACGTTAATTTTTATGTTAAAACCAGCCGAAAATGTAAAAAAAGTTTAGGTAATCGATAATTTTCATGGTAAAAAGGCAATATAATTATTGCTGAAGATAAACGGGCTATTTAGTACTTTCTAGCATTTATTTCGATAGCATGACAGCTATTTAATAGTTACTAAAAACATCAATTACATTTAACAACGTCTTTAATATTAATTTTGTAAAATAAATCCTTAAGGACCATTGTCTAAATTGCAGTGCATGATAAAGTGGAAAAGACGGAATAAGATTGATATGATGGTGGTTGAAAAGCGAGCTGGAATTATGTAATGTATAGCAACGTGTGCATTTTACTTTACACTTCTCACTCAGTAATCACTCATCAATAATTTATGTGTTGTAGGAAAAGGTTGCTTTTTTAGTCTAAAACATCTAGCCAAAATTAAGTAGTTTACATTTAACAGAATCTCAAACCCCTTTTGAGGCAAAAATTAATATTTGAAATTATTTTTAAAATTATTTTCTCTTAATTTTCTATACGATAGAACATCTTTACAGCATAGGTAAGTCCACAATATTAATACTTTTTTTCCATGAAAACCGTCATTATATTCAATAGATCATTTAATAACATAAAGAAATCTTTGAATACTATCAATAGATCATTGAACGCTATCAAGAAATCATTGAACACTATCAAGAAATCATTGAACACTATCAAGAGATCCTTTAATACTACCAAAAAATCATTGAACACTATCAAGAGATCATTTAATACTATCAAAAAATCATTGAATACTATCAAGAGATAATTGAATAGTATCAATACTATCGAATTTCTAGAAGTTCCATAGATATCATAGATATACTATAGCAAATAATAACAAATTTAATATGTAAAATAATAAAAAAACAAACAATTGACCCGGAAATGTATTAATTTTACTGATAACCTTTATAAAAAACCCTGGATTAACAGTTTGGACTTAATTAAAAAATTCTCAGGAAATGCTTCGCAAACAATGCATATATTTTAAAAAAATACCATTTTAGTGAATTATAAACTAATTGTTCTGCTTTGATTCAATATTCAGAGTAAAATCAGAAAAATAATAATTTAAATACTGTAGATATCTGTGAAAATGATGCTCAAATTTTCTTAACGTATTATGATTTCCCCCTCTCTCTCTCCTTTTGTATATAGTACGTAAATATATACATATGTATGAATGTATTTTATTAAACAATACTTTTATTCTTCTTTAGAAACAAACTGAGAAACACATCCTTTTATCAAACTTCAATACCTTCCTATTCAAATACCGGCTGTTACTGAAGAGACGAAATAATATTTTATTCAAATTCATTCCACTTTGTCTTAAAATTAAATATCGAACGGACTAAGTACAACGCTACTTAAAGTTCCGACATATGAATAAATATTTGAAAACACAAGCGTATTTTTTCTTGAAAATCTAATTTAAAGTTTTCTTTACATAAAAAAAAAGTTTCTTTTAAGACATTTTTTTAATACTTGTATGACATATTACTGTCTTACTACTGAAAGTTGTTTCATTGGTAAAGAATGCAGAATTAGAAAGATGGCTGAAATTTAAGTTGAAGCTTATTGAGAAATATTTTGTTTTCTTAAGAAGTGGGATAAAATTATTTTTTGAAAAGGAGAAAAAGTTAGATTTCTGTGATGTGTGAATCTAATATTTTATCTAAAATAACCAAAAGCTAAGAATTCATTAAATATTTAACTCTTTAACTAAATTTTGCTTAAATTGAATGGGGACCAATGAATTTTTCTATACTATTGCTTCGAAAGAAAAATTCCTTCTTAATTAGTTTTAATAATAACTGGGAAAAAATAGAAGTAATTTTTTAAAGAATATCAGAAAATATATAAACAAGTATTTTTCTGATAATTGTGGAAGAAAAAATATGGACATTTTAAGCTAAAAAAACTTGATTTTATGAATATTTTAAGATTTGCTTATTTTGCATTTTTTTGGCAAAACTCGTGTTCTTTCGGTAAAATGAAATGGATATTTCACGTAAATTTTATACAGGAAATAAATGAACACATTTCAGGTAATCTTTAAGAACTAGTTTCTTTCTCTATATATTTTCAATGTGTAAATTCTTGTAAAATAATCTATATGTAAAGATAAATTAAAACTGTTTTACTTTCATTGATAACTTCTATTCAATTTTTGCGTTACATATTTTAGGCTGGAAATAGGTTATTAGGCAAGAGGTAAAGAATCAGCAGTATATATGTGCATATTTATTTAAAATAATTCTCAATTCAGATGCATGGATTTTATATAATCTTTTAACAACAAAAGGACTTCTGGTCTTAACCTTCGCTTTTCTACTTTGAGCAAAAGTCATAAATTACAAATATTTTTAATTGCTGCAACTTTAAAAATATAAATCAATTCGACTTTTCAGACTCCAATTACTTTAATGCGTTTTGACTTATTCCTAGTATTCTGGGCCTTAAAAAAGCTTCAAAGTCACCATAAATCTAGAAAATCTCATTTTTAGATGTTATCCCATTCTTCTCTATCTAAGTTTTATACTTTTTGAATAAGATACGCTATTATCTACTTAACCATCAACACAAAAGCTTGGAGGTAATGAAAATGTAATTTGAAATGCTAAGAAAAAGTTTCTTTGCTTTTATAGAAAAAAACTAAAATTGGAAAAGTACGCACACAACATAATTCAACTTCTAAAATTAGAGAGCAATGTAAGAAAGAGTAAATGAAATAGAAAAATGAATTTTATCTTCTCTGGAATAAATACAGACTAAGAACTGTAATATGTCGTTAAGGTATTCGACTACGTTCGGAACCGTGATTTTACAGAAGCGCATAAATGGATAATTTTCATGATATTTAGTGGTGCTTAGATTAGAATACATGTATTAAATTGTTTTAAGGACATTTTGACAAAAAAATTTATTTAAATACAATATTTTGGCAAAAAATTATTTTCGAATAACCTTTTTTTTCAATATGTACTCCTTTTTATAAAAAAAATGCTTCTAAAACAGTAATATTTTGCTTATATAAAGTAAAGGCTTCTCCAGAGAGTCTGACTATGGATTTTGAAAAATTCACTTTTTTTTCAGAGATATAAGCAATTGAAATAATTATCGGCGTTTACTTCTGAAAATTTATTGTCTTAAAACATGGATAAACCCACTTTTAAGATATATATTTCCAAAACTCTTGTTGAACGTCTTTATAGAGGTCTGAGATATGTACAGCAACATAATATTATAATAGTAACATTTTTAGCAAAAAGGAGAATATTTTGGAAATTCGTCATTTTGTGTTCATTGTTTGTCAAAATATTGTAATTAAAATAATTTTTATTGTAATAAAATTCTTAAAAAATTTATATACATTTTCTAATCTAAGTGATACTAAATATCATAATAGTATCCAATTATACGTTTTTGAAAAATCACGGATCCAAACGTAGTCGGATACATTAAGACTACACGGTACCCTTTTTCAAAAAATTTTTTGGAGACAGTTACTGTAAATACAATTGATGCTTATATTTAAATTATATTATTAAGCTGATTCTGTAAGCAAAAAGTCAGTTTGACCAGCCATTATTTTAAAAATTAGGAATTTTGGAAGTTTTTCAAACTCTTATAAAATACTCAATTTTTAAAATTTTTAGTAATTTTAAGTTATTTATGATTCTTAGATTATTACAGACAATATTTGGTATGGATTTGAATATATATTCCCTTGTTGATTTTTAATAATTATTTTTCTAGAAAAATCTGGAAAAAACACGAAAATTTTTAAAATATCAAATTTAGCATTTTTTAGAAAAATAAAACTACAGTTCTCAGCCCTAAATCCATACTGACCCTTATAGAACATAGACTTGGGAGTATACACAAAAAAATTCAAGGCTCTATCTTGAACAGGAAAAAAGCTTTAAGGATTTGAAAATACTTATACCTTCAAAATTAAAAGTCTGAGAAAAACGCATTTAAAGTTTTTAAAGTCATAAAACAAAAACTTATAATTCCCGTAAAACTCTAATTTTTTAATATGTTCTACATTAAAACATTATTGTTATTAAATATGACTGAAAATTATATTTTTAATTCAAAATATATTTTTGCATAATATTGATAGCATTTGCTAAGACGTCAGTTTATTCGGCTTTATCTTAACCTAATATTTCACAAAAGTTTTGAAACACGAAGCATTTATGTACAAAATAATAATGATACTAACTTAAGCTAAAAATAGTCAGGTTTGCCCATAAAATTTAATTTATTTCAGTTTTAAATTGGGGCAGTTTAGGAAGTTTTAGCTCTTGTCGTACGACTTTAAAATACTAAAATATAGTACTACAATATGTTTAGTATAATGTAGTTTGGTACATCAAGAGAATATTCAGTTATATCTGCAGCATTTGAATTCAGAATACTTGTATTGGGAAGTCTAATTGCAGAATCAGCTGAGGACTGATTTTTAGATACATCATTTTCAGTAGTATCCCATCTCTTCGAAATATTGTTACTCACAGAAACCCAGAATGCATTTGCCATGGCATTTTCTCTACATGAAAAAAATTAATGATAAAGCTTTTAAGTTATATAAATTATTTTTAAAGCAAAAATTGGCCATTAAATTAATCTTTATTAATTAATTATGAAAATTCAAAAACCTCAAAACATAATCAAGCAGAAATGATTTTAGTAATGAAAACTGGAATTAATAACCATTTCAAACAAAAAGTTCAAAAATGTTTTTAATTAATTCAACTTAAGTGTGAAAAATTCTTTAAAAGGAAACCGAAACCAAAACCATAGCTCATAAAACTTCAAATATCTTAAAAACTAATTTGCTAACAGATCTGAAATTTGGTGGCAAGCATCTCAATGATATGGATCACCAAATCATGCAAAAAAATTTTTTTCGGTAAAAATGAAATTTTTAGGGTACTGTGTAGTCTTAAGCTAATTTTAATGGATTTGGCCTCTTTGAATGGGAAGTGTTTATATGGAATAGGGCATTAAACTAAACAAAAATGTAAACCACTGACACATATGGTATTACAACTAACATTTCTGAAAAAGAAACATACCGCAGCTATAAAAGAAGAATCTTAAAAAAGTGCAATGCATATTATGTCGTTCCCCCAAAAGAGATAAAGCCAATTGAAGTTATAAAATAACTCCCCATATTAACCCAAACTGAAAGAATAACCGCTGATTTAGAAGAACTTTGCTATGCTGTTTCTAAGTGCAGCCAACTATTTTCCAGAAAAACTAAAGCATCACCCCCTTTTTTTTAATGACACTACCCAGGAAGCAAAATCTCCCCGTTTTCGACCGTATCCGTTTAGGTTACACGCAAATTAAAGTTGAGGTATACTCCATTCGGGGTGTCGTTAAAATAACATAAATGGCATAAATATCCAGGAAAATAATATCCTTGCTTTTCCACCCTGGGGCATCCAAATGTTTAACTATAGTAACCCCTTTTCGGGCTATGACAAAGCAGGCTCTGCTGCTGTTATTTATCAGCAACTGTTTTCTTACCATCGCAGTAAGTATTCTAAACACATACCAGTCTACACAGACGGATCGAAGACTGCAGGGCCTGTTGGGTGTGGTGTTGTTTTTAACAATACCATTTTTAGTTTTTCCTTACACAATTCCATGTCTGTCTTTAGTTCTGAATTGACTGCCATTCTGGTCGCACTTCAACACATATTAATTTCCAACCACCGTCATTTTTGTGTGCACTGACAGCCTGACTGCTCCTCTAGAGTCCTTACACTTTTTAAGAGAGCATAGACACCCCACTGTGATAGAAATACTTCTTCTTCTGCAAAAATTAGAAAGGAAGGGTTTTGATATAATTTTTTCCTGGATACCTGGACACGGGGGTATACTTGGTAATGAACAGGCTGATAACGCTGCACGATCCATTTCTGATCACATGCAGCGGCCTGTCTGTTACCGGGATTTAAAGACTTCTACACAGAACTATATCCATCGTGTATGGCAAGAGACTTGGGATTAACAAATCCTCAACAAACTGCATAACATTCATCCTTCCACTTCTCATTGAGCAGCATTAGCAGAGCGAAGACATGATGTCCGCTTGACTCGACTTCACATTGGTACTACTCGTTTCACGCACATGCACCTTCTGTTGGGTGAAAATGCTCCAGAATGTCCCTCCTGTAAAGTCCCATATTCTGTTTATCACATTTTAATAGATTGTAACGCTTTTAAACCATCATCGCATCACCTTCTTTCATACATCTGTTTTAACCTTATCTGACTTGGTGGGGGAAACTCCTCACCAAAATCTATTTGCTTTCCTTTTAAAAATTGGATTTTTACATTTGATTTGATTCGTGTGTTTCTTTGAAATTTTAATATATGTATGTATGTATGCATGCATGCATTAACTTGTGTGCATATACCAGTGTTTCTCAAACTGTGGGGCGCGCCCCCTGGGGGGCGCGATAACCTTACAAAGGGGGCGCGAACATATCGAAAATAAAAGATTTAAAAATATTTAATTTATATACTGGAATGAATTAAAACAAAATGCTTTCAGACATAATAAAAAATGCACTTTTACTCTGATATAATTTATAGGCGCGAGCGTGCGACATTAAGTCCTCAAAAATAAAAATTTCTTTAATATCTAATTAGCTATCTTTGGTCCTATAACCAAACAAAAAAACTTTTATTTGATTTGCTGTAATCCCATGATAAGAGATTTTTTTATTACGCTTCCTTTTTAATCCTAACATACTACTCATTCAGAGAAAAAACAGATCCCGGACCCAGAATCGAAAAAATTTAGGAACATAAAAAATTCATCACTGTCATTATTTTTGAAATACTGCACATTATAGCTGTAATCTGTTTGACCTTCTAAGTTATTGGTACAGTTAGTTATGACCCATCTCTTATGTGTGCTTGTTTCTTATTTATGGAAGTTGTAAGTAATGTATTTCTCTGTTGCGCTTTTTTCCATGAAAAGAGTTTTATGATATTTGGAAACCCACGGAGAGTATATATATATTTAAGAGTATTCTAAAATATATAAAGCACTACGAAAAACGTTTTACAAAATTTTTTATTAGTAACATATATATTATCATAATGAATACACTTTTTACCCGGAAATGGTCACGCGGGACACACAGATTACGAAATCGTTGATTCTGGTAAAACTGTTTATTCGTTACCAAAGAAAAATTGAATAGTCCTTGAAAGTAGGTAAGTATATTTTCTCGTAATTAAATTATTCAGTGGAATTACGATTTTTATTGTGTACTATAAAAATAATTATAAAAAAGGATTATAGGGTGACTCAATAACCCCGCTGGACCATTAGTATCGAGTGCGCGCCTGCTCCAGGGTTAAAACATGGTGAAGTCTTTTCGCTTTAAATATTAAAAATAATACAATTATTCTTCATCTGAATTTTATATTATTGTTCATTATTCAACATCAATTCTAAATGATAATTCTATAAGGCTTAAAATTATAGTTCGCTTTAAACTAATTATACTTTTAGCAATCATTTAAAAAATCTTTTTACATTTTTGTAAACATTGTTGCGCACTTGGCTTTACTCTCCTTACAAAATTCAGCGATTATTTCAATAATGTTTTATTTTCTTATAAATGAACTCGTGCTAGCGGGTACTTCAGCCGGTATGTTTTTAATGTATCAGTGCTCCATAGTAGTTTATAACTAATTAATTAATACTAAATTAAGAACAAGTTTAATAAGTATTAACGACTTCCATGGGCTTGTCTTGCAAAACAAAGTTTTTATAAGGAATGCTTATGATTAGAAATTGACCCTCTGAGTTCTTTTCTATATTTAGCTGATATCTATATTTTGTCTTCTAAGCAGCCACCGTATTTTGCAATATGTTCAATTTAAAAATCAGAGAAAGGAAAAGTAACACACATAATAATTATCCTATTATTTTATTTATTTATTTATTTATTACTTAAAAGTAGTGTACAAAATTTAATACTTATGTTACTAATTTGTATGGTTTATAATTAAGATCGCCTTTTGTAGCTTTAGCATTAAAGTTCATTATTACTGCATTCAGTACATTATTAATGTATAAGGGGGCGCCAGTATTGAAAGTTTGAGAAGCACTGGCATATACTTTTATCTTTTAACAAGTGTTTGGCGCAGCATAGCCAGGGTTGGCTCTTGCGCCATTAAACCCCACACTCAACTCAACTCGGGGTGTCACTCAATGCTTTAGATGCAATAATTTCTTCCAAACTGTAGCCAATTGCCGTCAAATTCCATGTTGCTTGAAGTGCGGTAAATGTCACCTTACAAAAGAATGCGAGATAAAAGAAAAGCACAATAAACCCTTCTGCATAAATTGCAAAGCCTACGTGCATACTGCCAGTTATACCAAATGTCCCAAATTTCCAAAACTAAAGAAAGGACCCCCTCATAAGTTTAAAAAAAATAATTTCTCTAGCAACAATGATATTGAATGAATTTCCTTCGTTAATACTGTTAGCGGAAATAAAGATAATATCAAATCCTCAAACTCAAATGAAAATAATAATAAAACAGAACAACGTCAATTCCATGATTCATCTACCTTTTTGAAACAAATGTTTCAGAAATTTCTAGTTTAAGGCTACACAGTACCCTAAAATTTTTTTTGCATGTTTTGGTGACCATATCATTCAGATGCTTGACACGAAATTTCAGATCTATTAGCAAATTAGTTTTTAAGATATTTGAAGTTTTATGAGCTATGGTTTTGGTTTCGGTTTCCTTTTAAAGAATTTTTTCACACTTAAGTTGAATTAATTAAAAATATTTTTGAGCTTTTATTTTGAAATGGTTATTAATTCTAATTCTCATTACTAAAATCATTTTTGCTTTATTATGTTTTAAGTTTTTTGAGTTCTCATAATTAATTAATAAAGATTAATTTCATGGCGAATTTTTGCTTTAAAAATAGTTTATATAACTTAAAAGCTTTACCATTATTTTTTTCCTCTAGAGAAAATGCCATGACAAATGCGCTCTGGGTTTCTGTGAGAAACAATATTTCGAAGACATGGAATACGACTGAAAATGATGTATCTAAAAATCAGTCCTCAGCTGATTCTGCAATTAGACTTCCGAATACAAGTATTCTGAATTTAAATTCTGCAGATATAACTGAATATTTCCTTGATGCACCAAACTACATTTTACTAAACATATTGTAGTACTATATTTTAGTATTTTAAAGTCGTACGACAAGAGCTAAAACTTCCTAAACTGCCCCAATTTAAAACTGAAAAAAATTAAATTTTATGAGCAAACCTGACTATTTTTAGCTTAAGTTAGTATCATTATAATTTTGTACATAAATGCTTCGTGTTTCAAAACTTTTGTGAAATATTAGGTTAAGATAAAGCCGAATAAACTGACGTCTTAGCAAATGCTATCAATATTATGCAAAAATATTTTTTGAATTAAAAATATAATTTTCAGTCATATTTAGTAAAAATAAGTGTTTTAATGTAGAACATACATTAGAAAATAACATATTAAAAATTAGAGATTTTACGGGCATTATAAATTTTTGTTTTATGATTTTACAAACTTTAAATGCGTTTTTCTGAGACTTTTAATTGTAAAGGTATAAGTGTTTTCTAATCCCTAAAGCTTTTTTCCTGTTCAATATAGAGCCTTGAATTTTTTTGTATATACTTTCAAATGTATGTTCTATAAAGGTTAGTATGGATTTAGGGCTGAGAACTCTAGTTATTTTTCTAAAAAATGCTAAATTTGATATTTTAAAAATCTTCGTGATTTTTCCAGGTTTTTCTAGAAAAATAATTATTAAAAATCAACAAGGAAATAGATATTCAAATCCATACTAAATATTGTTTGTAATAATCTAAGAATCATAAATAACTTAAAATTAATTAAAAAGATTAAAAATTGAGTATTTTATAAGAGTTTGAAAAAACTACAAAAACTTTTAGTTTTTTAAAATTGTAAAATAATGGCTAGTCAAACTGACTTTTTGCTTACAGAATCAGCTTAATAATATAATCTAAATATAAAACATCAATTATTTTTACTTGAACTGCCTCCAAATTTTTTTTTTTTTGAAAAAGGGTACCGTGTAGTCTTAATCCAACTTTTCTAAAATTATTTCCGATGTTGTTAAAAAATTGCCAAAGTTACTGCAACTACTCCCAGCTCTTAAATCATTAAACGATACCAGGCACAAAGCTTTTCCACTTGTAGAATCCCTCTTAGATAATTAACTCTTTAATTTTTCTCTTTTTAATTTTAATTTCTACATTTTAGTATTTTTATCTCTATAGTTTTCTCATCTCAATAGTTATTTTTTTCTCTGAAAAGGGTAGTCTCCGCAAGCTTACTCTACAACCAATAGCAATGCTCAATCCCAATAGCCGAAACCAGCAACCCCATTGATTCTTCCCTAAAGAAGTAACTCCTCCTCCAACAAGACCAGATAACAACACCAGCAATATCGTAGTTTCAAGATGGGGAGCGGAGGATCGAATCATCGATCCAGTCTCCTCTGAAGTTTAACATACCCAGTTACTAGTGCCATATATAAAAAAAAGTTGTAATTACTTTTAATAGATTAAAGAAATGAATCTAGTGGTCAGGGTAATGGACTCGAGGCGGGAATGTCATGAATTCTGGCCTAGTACCATTGAAAATCCGCGGTGCAGAGGGGACCGAAGAACATTAAATATGCCGAGGCTCAAAAGTCCTCCCTTTGGTATGATGTGGAAGTTCACCCCCTAACTGTCGTGGAAATATTACGAAAATCATCTCTCAGTGTCACCGTTTATCCTAAAAGCGTGCGTTGTTACGTGATTTGATGAGGGGAAAGAAAATGAGTGTTATCCTGCCAAAAACTACTTGCTAGAAAAGAAAGACAAAAAAAGGATAAAATAATAAAATGAAAATAAAAAAAAAATTCTAGAGTTTTACAATGTAATAAAAAATGAATTATCTTGCCTGTGATATATCCTAAAACGTGATGACGAAAATGGTCATCTAAATCTTTCAGATATTTTTGTAAAAAGATCTTCTATTTCCCACAATAAACGAAAACGTAAGCACTAGAAGAATAAAAAAAGCACGACCTACCCAAACAGAAACAGAAGCAAAAACTGCACAGCTATGACTTTCACCGTTTCCGTTACATCCCCTTTACACACACACACACACACCAATAACCTATCCCTCTTCCCTGAATTAAGAAAATCCGTTTGACACATTGACAAGGTCATTTTATGGCATTCCAAGGCCACGGGAGCAGTTTTTCTTATAGCAGAGTAATGCAAAGGATAGTACTTCGGAAAGGCGTATATATACGCCGGCGGCTGTGAATGCACTGGCAGAGTGAGCAGTATATATACGCAGCGGCAATTAATGGATAAAAGAGGTGTTATCACAACTCAGGTGACATCCTCGTCACTTGACCATGATTCAAAATTAAGAGGTCCATCACCAAAAGCTCTCAAGTGGCAGAATAGTTCACGATTTATTCACTAACACTGATTTAAAGAGAAAATACACAGAGACTGATAATTGTATATAAAATGCATGATTGAGATAAGGGCTGCGGGAATTAAAGTTTTGGAAATTATATTCTCGGCAATGTTTTAATTATATTATTCAATATAAGTATGCAGAAAATTATTAGGCTACTTGTGTTCAATACTAAATTAATGAAACATTTGTAACAACTGATTTTGTCTTTTATACGCATTTATACAAATATTATATAGGAAAAACGACCATTCCTCTTAACATTATTTAAGGTATCCGACTACGTTCGGAACCATGATTTTAAAAAAGTGCATAAAAGAATAATTTTCATGATATTTAGTATCACTTAGATTATAATACGTGTATAAAATTGTTTTAAGGACATTATGACAAAAAAAATATTTAAATACAATATTTTGGTGAAAAATGAACTTAGAATAACCTTTCTTTAAAACGTTCTCCTTTTATAAGAAAATGTTTCTATAATAATAATATTTTGCTTATATAAAAACTTCTCCAGAGAGTCTGAACTAGAATTTTTGGAAAAAAAAATTTCGGAGTTACCACCAATTGAAATAATTATCGGCTTCTTTTTCTTAAAATTTTTCCCCTCTGATATAGTGAAATTTATTTAAATCCACTCTTAAGTTATACATTTCAAAAATTCTATTTCAGCCTCTGTACTGAGATCTGAACTATTTACAGGCAAACTATTATTATAAAAGAAGCATATTTTTTACAAAAGGAGAATATTTTGAAAATTTGCCATTCTATGTTCATTTATTGTCGAAATATTGTACTTAAATAATTTTCTATTTTAATTATTTTCTTAAAACAATTTCATTTATATTTTCTAATCTAAGTGACACTAAATATCATAAATATTACCCATTTATAAGCTTTCTCAAAATCACGGTTCCGAACGTAGTCGGATACCTTAACAGAATAGAGGAGACTGAAAGAAATACAAACAAGGTAAATTTATTTGTATTTTGATTAAATTAATAAAAGTTATTCGAGATTTCCTGAAACGAAATGACAGCGAATAAGGAATAATTGAAAGTCTCACATACTGGTATCTAAGACCTTCAGTATTATTACCATGAATAGAAGAGAAACTCTCTCGGAACACCAAAACTAAATTACTCTCATTAGACAAAGAAATCCCATTTCTAGCAGACTCTTGTCACAAATTGCATTTTGCAATGTAGATCCAGGCTTATAAAGTTTGCTTTTCTTGACATGTCTAATTTAAAGGCCTTCTCTAAGGAATTTGTATGTTTAATGCAAGTTAAGACTTACAAAGTCAAAACGGGGTGGGAAAAATTGCTTTTGGAATTTACTGTGTGTATGAGTTTTCTTTTCCTTTAAGGCACCGGACTACTTGCGACAACTTTTTTTTAAGAAATGGAGATATGGGGATTTTTGGGGAAAGGGTGGATTCAGATTTTTTTTTATTAGTACATTTTAAGAAAAAAAAGGATAAAATTAAGAAGTGAAAAATAAATTATTACTACTAAAATAGGAGAAAAAATGGGTAAAAATTGACAAAATATTACATAAACGGGGCTTGCTCTGTACAAATGGTATAAAAGGTGTTTTTTTAGAGGTATAGAACTTTAAATTGCAATAAAACAACGATGTATTATTTGATTGACATGAATTTTTTTATTCGAAAGATAATCTTGTGGCATTACATTTTAAATATGATTTCTGGCATAATACTGCCGCGGCTGGCTCGGATGAAGTCCAATCTGGACGTCCAATTTTTGATGATTTTTTCCAACATTTGTGGCCGTCTATCGGCAATAACACGGCGAATGTTGTCTTCCAAATGGTCAAGCGTTTGTGGTTTATCCGCATAGACCAATGACTTTGCATAGCGCCACAGAAAATAGTCTAGCGGTGTTAAATCACAAGATCTTGGAGGCCAATTCACAGGTACAAAACGTGAAATTAGGCGGTCACCAAACGTATCTTTCAATAAGTCGATTGTGGCACGAGCTGTGTGGCATGTTGCGCCCTCTTGTTGGAACCACAGCTCCTGGACATCATGATTGTTCAATTCAGGAATGAAAAAGTCAGTAATAACATGGCTCTATACCGATCACCCTTGGCCTTCATCGTTTTTGAAGAAGTACGGACCAATGATTCCACCAGCCCATGAAGCGCACCAAACAGTCAGTTTTTCTGCATGTAACAGTGTTTCGACATACACTTGTGGATGTCCAAATGCGGCAGTTTTGTTTATTGACGTAGCCATTCAACCAGAAGTGCGATTCATCACTAAACAAAATTCGCTTATGAAAATCGGGAACAACGGCAATCTCGTTTTGGGCCCATTCGATGAATCTACGCCTTGCTTGATCATATTTAAAATGTAATGCCACAAGATTATCTTTTGAATAAAAAAAATTCATGTCAATCGAATAATACATCGTTATTTTATTGCAATTTAAAGATCTATACCTCTAAAAAAACACTTTTTATAAACAAATTCTCAATTTTTCAATTTTGATTTTTTTTCTTTGCTATTCCTTTTAGAAATAACTCCCAGGATAAGAGATATTTTAATTTTTCCAAAGACTAGAGCACTTTATCTTAGTTATTATATGAAGTTGTGATTGTATTTAAATAAATAACTGTAATAGCTTCGCCAATTCGATATAGAGGTAAGTGACCTTGACTGCTGTGCCGCGGGGGCTGGGTTCGTAAATGTTTGATAATGTACAGTGAATATTTGTAAATGTATAGAGCTTTTGTGGCATGGGGAACTTTAAATAGCAGTCGAGCCAAAGTCCTGTTGTGAGGTTGGTGGAAGGGGAGGAGAAAAGAGAGGCCATTGATCACGCCCAGGGAGTTCTCCCTCAAAATTTCGATGAAGTTGAGCTAAATCATTCTGCCACATGTATGGTGCTTAAGGCTATGACCAACGACAGGCGTCACTTAGCCCTTTGCCATGATGAATTTCATAGGCCTTGATCTGACCTTTGCCCATCAGGTGGCATTAGTTATAACAACAACACCTGTAAATTGTGTAATAAAATAGTGATTGATAAATCTGAAGGTAAAAACACTTTTACTATTATACAGAAAATACACACAAAATTTCATTAAACTATTTAAAAAAGTTTTTGAGCATTTCAGAAAAAACACATTTCGAGCAAAACGCATTTTAAAGTTTGATATCTTATGTAAGAATATGACATCTGTGCTTTTACTAAACCACTTGTAATTTTTGCTGCATTGAAAATAAAATAAAACACTTGGTATTTTCATAAAGCTAATAAAATTGCCTATAAAGAAAATCATAAGATAATTTGTCATTTTTAAAAAAAAAATCATGATTTTAGGGTAGTCAGATTTCTTAAATGTCTTATTTTTGGAAAATATTTCACTGAAGTATTACGTTTATCTCTTTGCTTTTTCTATCCTAAACTCCGCTCAAAACTTTGACAAGGAAGAATTACCTGAAAGTAATCAGTGAGTTTTGTGGTAAAAATTTATTGTTCCATTCCTAATCTTGAAAAGAATTTAGCCACCTTTAAAATGAATTGTAAATATTTAAAGGTATTTTAAAACGCTAAAAAAACCTTCTACTCATTATAATCATATGGAGCTTTTTTTTGGCTGCTATATTAGAAAGAGTCATCCTCCATAAAATGAAAAAAAAAACATCTTATCACAAGGGGGAATTTATTAGTAGTCTTTACTCTTTTAAGGTATTCGATGGATCAACTGGATGAGTCAATGGTCTGAAAAACATTATGTTCAAACGCATCATTTATTAAGGTGTCCTTAATGGAGGTTATAGGGAACACGTCATAGGAAATGGATTTGAATAACGACAAGTTATAAGAAAGTCCATCATCCACATTTTAAAAGTACTAGAAAATTGCAGTACTATATTGTTATTGTAAAGTAATCTGTTTGGATGCATGCTATTTTTTTAAGTGTTTTGATGTTATATGTTATTATTTTTATTTGAAAAGTAATAAATATTACGTGTTTTGGTGGTAATGCAATTTCTTTTGTTCCATGTTATTTTAATTTTATTCATTTTGTTGGATTTCTTGATTATAACGTTCATTGTAATGCATATCTTACTATTACGTTACATGCTATTATTTAAATGCAATTTGCACAGCGCTACATATTATTGCATTCAAAAACATTGTTTATCAAAACATACGTTTTTATTTTTTTCTATTGTACTTATATTAATATGTTTACAATATTCTTTCAAAGAAATTAATACATTAAGGAAGAAAGCTATCTATGCATTAGTACAAGTAAAATATGTTTGCTGTTTTCACGGAAATTTTTGAATTTGAAATTTATCAACAATGGTATTGGGGTTACAATGCAAAATGCATTTTGCGAAGGCATAGATTTATTTATTGTTTTCTTTTTAGGGCACATGAACTGATGAAGCTAATACTTTTTAAGGAATATTTCTGAATATTGGTTCCAAATGGAGTTTATATTAGAATATTGGATGCAGCCACAGACTTATTGATTTAAGAAATGTTACGCTGGCTGTTCAATTTGCGGATGACGTGAGCAAGACAAATTCTAGTCATGTTTCACAAGTATAAAACCCATTTTAATTCTTTACAAAAATATACAGTTATCTCAAACTAACGACGCAACACAATGCTAAACTGGAGAAATCGCGCACTCGATACTAACATCAGTGGTCGCATAGGATGACGGAGTCACCCGAATCCTTTTTCTTTTTAAAAGATCCTTATTGTACACGAAAAAATTGTAATCCCAGTGAATAACATAATTCCGATAAAGTATACTTACACCATTTTAAGCTATCCGACTACGTTCGGAGCCGTGATTTTGCAAAAGCGTATAAATGTATAATATTTATGATATTTAGCGTCCCTTAGATTAGAAAATGTATATAAAATTTTTTTAAGAATATTATTAAAATAAAAAAAAATCTTAAGTGCAATATTTTGACAAAAAAAGGAACATAGAATATCCAATTTTCAAAATATTCTCCTTTTGTGAGAAATGCTTCTATTATAATAATATTTTGCCTGTACATAGCTCAGGCCTCTGTAAAGAAGCTCAACTAGAACTTTTGATATATAAATAACTTAGAAGTGGGTTTATCCGTATTTTACGACAACGAGGGGGGGGGCAATTTTAAGAAAAAAAACGCCGATTAATATTTCAATTGGTGGTAACTCTGAAAATAACGTGAAATCTCTTTTAAAAAAATTCCAGTTCAGACTCTCTGGAGAAATGTCTTAACATTATATAAGCGAAATATTATTTAGAATCATTTTTTATAAAAGGGGAGAACATTTTGAAAAATATTATTCTAAATTAATTTTTTTGCCAAAACATTGTATTTAAATATGTTTTTGTCAAAATATCCATGAAACCATTTTATACATATATTCTAATGCAAGTGACACTAAATATCATGAAAGTTATCCATTTATGCGCTTTTATAAAATCAAGGTTCCGAACGTAATCGGATACCTTAAATGTGCACAATTTTAATAAAGGACACATATCACAGATACTTTTCACTAACGTTACAGGAATGATATTTACAAGGAAAACTCTAATGTTTTGTTCAAGTTTTTGTAGTTTTAGTGTCCTTTGATGATAGACAAATGACATGTTGAATTTTTTTCTTGCCTGTGTCTTTTTGAGATGGCGAAGTGCGTCTTGTGGTACAATTTTGGCTTGATATCTTTCTTGATGGAGTTTCTTAGGTAGCAATTGAAAGTTTTCCTTGCAACTGAAACGCTTCATGTTCAATGCTTTTCTTGAATTTACTTTCGTTATCTTGATTAATACCCCTTGTTTGGTCTTCCTTCCTTTGTGGTCAGTTTCAACTGTATTAAATAGAGATTGCAAATGCCGATTTTTTTTAATATTTTCTTCATTTATATTTATAAACTTCATTTTTTCTCAGAAAAGAAATGAAGCCTGTTCATATAAAATACAGTCGGACCTCTATTTAATGAAGTCAGTAAATACCCCAAAAAATTCGTTATATGGAAAATTCGTTACATAGATGTCCATTTTTAATGTACTTTATTAACCTCATAAAATAAATTTTAAATTCATAAACACTTTATATTAAAAAAGTAATTATTTACACATTTTTGTAAGTTACTATTTACATATTTTATATATCTTACCCATCAAAAAACAAACAAAAAAAACTGCGAGGAAGACAAGAAAAAAAACATCAATGGATATACTGCATTTTTAACATGGAGAAAATAATTTTAAATTAAAATTAATGGATTTCGAGAACATTTTCCTATTTTAAAGCATACAAGTAATTTTAATATACAATATTTTTTTAAACTAGAGACTCTAAACATACATTATTACCACTTGTGTCCTTAAATTTAATAACTCATAAAATATCTTAATATTGTTTGAGTTTATTTTTATTTTATTGAAAAAATGCTTTGTTTTATAATATATGCACCCCGCATCTTTGCAATGTATCAAAACTCCATTTATGAACACTATAAAATGTGTTAGAAGAAAGAATAAAGTGAAATATATATATATATGTCCAGAAAAAATTAATACATAGGAAGAAAAAAAAATTAATCACAAGAAAAAATTTCGTTATATAGAAAATGTACTTTGCGGTTGGAAGGTTATTGCACGAAGAAAATCGTTAAATGTCCTTAGTTCCAGGAAAATGTTCGCTGTATCGAAAAATTCGTAATAGAGAGGTTCGTTTTATGGAGGTTTGACTGTAGCTTAGAACGAAAGCAGTCGCGTGGAAAATTCAGTCACCCCATTAACAAAAGTCATTAATGACCATCGATGGAACAAAGCTCTTTATCGTTTCATAAAGAAAAAATAAACTCCAATTTTTATACCTTTATTTGAGAACGGACCAGGCTTAATATTTTAACTGCCACATATATTTTTATTATGAAGAATGATTTTAAATAAAGATACAAAAAATAATATAAAGGACATATTTTTGTCGAATGAAAATTAAGATTTATTTTAAAGAAGAAATATTATATATGCTTAGTCTCTTTATTGAAAAAAGGGTACTTAAGCAAATCATAACAGTGCCAACGTTCATGAAAACTCGACAAGATGACAACTCCTATTTCGACTGTGTCGTATGCTCTGAATTGGTAATCATGTGTTTCATTTCATGTAATGTCACCAGCAGGTTGAAGTAGTACGTTATTACCGAAAAATGTTGCAAAAAAATTTATCAACATTGATTATAATCTTCTGTATCGATGGTGTTGTGTTGTATTGTGTTAAATGTATTGCATATATAGTGCTATATATATATATATATATATATATATATATATATATATATATCAGTGGCGTTACGGAGAATTTTCGGGCCTCCCTGCAAAATCAGATTTTGAGCCGCAGCTGGATCTTACGCAATGTGCATTGCTCAGGCTTTGGGACCACTAGAGTCCTGGGCCCTCCCCCAGCGGAGGTGTACGTTACACCACTGATATATATATATATATATATATATATTATGTTAAATTACTATTATTGTTAAAATAATGTGTTAAAATATCATGATAAATTATTATTATTGTTAAAAATATTGTGTAAAAAATGCAATGCTGGCCACCGTAAATGCAACACCAAGAAAGACAAGAGATAGCAGAACAAAATTTATTTTGTATATAATATGTTGACCAAGTATCAAATGATTTAATTTATAGACTTTTGTGAAGTGTGGTTCCTGCCAAAATCAGTAGCCAGAGCAGCCGCTATTGTTGGAGATCACCACCACCACACGCCTCAGCATTAATTCAAAGAGACTTTGGATATATGTTCTTGGGGTACAACAGACCTAGCAGCTTTCACATATTGCCAAAGTTGATCTGGTGTGGCAGCTGGGGGTGTAATCTGGGTCAATCGTTCAGCAACCATGGACCACATGTTTTCTATCTGCGAAAGATCCGGAGAGGGAACCGGCCACAGAAGCAATTCAATCTGGTGATTGACGAAGAACTTTTGGACAATGCATTCCACGTGTGGTCGCGCATTATCCTGTTGAAGTATGCCTGTAGTTAAGCCCTGAAGGTAAGGAAGGACAACTAGATCCAACACCTCGAAGATGTTGCGCTGGCTGTTTAAAGTACCGGTAATGCGTACTAGAGGAGAGTGAGAGTGATATCCAATACCACCCCATACCATAATACCTGGTGCAGGACCAGTGTGGCGGTGCATAACGCAGCTTTTCAGCATCCTCTCTCCACGGTGTCTCCAGACTCGAATCCGACTATCGTGGTGTTGCAGACAGATGCGTGACTCGTCAGTAAAGACAACTTCATTTCATTCTGCCGACCACATCCTTCTTTCATCGCACTATTGGCGGCGGTGACATCTGTGGTCCTGTGTCTTCTTGGATAGATCCAAGATCAACTTTGATCGTGTATATATATATATATATATATATATATATATAACTTGACTGGGAGTACTTTTAAGTTGACCTATTTATGATTGAAACAACTGATGAAAAACGCAGTCACACACATATTTATCATATGATAGCTTATTCCAAGGATTAATCAAATCATTCTGTACCCCAAGCCATGACTAGACAGGAGTCCCATTTTAAGCGTCGACCGTGATGCGTGCCATTCGTTCAAGTGGCCCGAGTAAGTAAGCTTGGAATTAGAAGTTTTGAGTAGTTATGCGTGAGGTGGGTTGAGTTGTACTTGTCAGGAAGTTTATCCCAATTGACAGATAAAGACCAAGGGATTCTCCATCATCATATATGTACATCTAAAGTGTAGAAGTAAATATAAAAAAAATCAATATGCAAATCAATGCTCATGGCGTCTAGAACCAGAAAAAGGAAATAAGTGGATAAATCGGGATTTAGTAGAAGCTGTTGTTCTTCACTATCTAGTGATTAAATTAAACTTTTCGGGATTAAAAGAGCGTTATTTTGAAAAAAAACATAGCTAGAAAATGTCTCGACGCGATTTACTGTAAGCTATAGATTTTGTATTATCGAGATACTGCAAACCGGAGAAACACAACGAACTGTAGGGGATTTTGTTTGAGGTGCAATAAAGTGTCATTGCAAGATTGTGGAATCGATTCCGATTTCTTCTCCATATCGGCGAAGACAAGGTCCTATACGCAGTACCTCAGGAAATAATGCCCGAAATATCCCGTTAACCCGGTGCTTCTCAAACTGGGGGGCGCGACCTCCTAAGAGGCGTGATAACCCAACAAGGGGGTGGGGTGGTGCGAGCATGTTGAGGAATCGAAAACAAAAGATTAGTTTTAAAAAAAATTGTAAATTTACTGAAAGTAAACAAGCAAACTATATTCTTACAAAATAAAAAAAGAAAAATACACACTTATACTGATCTAGCAAACTTGTAAATAAATCAATACTGCGCAATGTAGTTTATAATTAATTTAACAATGCTAAGTTAAGAACAAGTTTTTTTATTAATTACCAGTGACCCCATGGGCTAGTCATATATAAAATTGCAATATATGCAAAAATTAACACTTATCTTAATCCCTTAAATACGGATTAAAATTTCCTTGATTCGTTCCACAATGCCACTGTTTAACGCGTAGCCGAGCCTATGGAGTGTATTGGAAGGGAGTGGGGCGGGTAGATTAATTAATAAATAAGCAAATCCTCTGAAATAAGAAAATCCTTTCAAACACTGTCAAGTTCACTTTACTGCATTCCAAACCTTCGCGATAATTTTATGGATAGCAGTTCTCAAAAAAAAAATCATACTTTGGAAAAACGTATATATACGTCCTGGACAATTAACGTACTGGTTGAACGAGACGCTTATATACGCCTGAATCACTTAAGAGGTTAAAGTCGTAATATAGGTTTAGAGTCAAAGAGTACTATTAGTGAATTCAAAACATTGTTATTTTATGGAAAGGGGGACAATCAGAATGATGATCGAATATTGGGTCGCATATATTAAAAGTTTGAGAAGCACAGCGTTAACCCCTTCCCTCTCGCTCCCGTCAAAATTACGGGGGTCGAAATTTCCCTCTCTATATCTCGTGCCCGTAATATTCTCGGGCCGGAATGTTCAAAAGTAACGTACTAAAAAGAAGAAAGCTATCTACTTCTTATGACCGAAATAATATTCTGTTTCTTACCAGATGGAAGTACCAGATAATAAGTAAAGTGTTCAGACAAGGTTATTTTATTTTAAAGAAGATGTTAGGATAATAAAACATATATATATTAGCAATATGTTCTTGTAAACTTTGCGTAGCTACTAAGTTCCGTTCTTCGTGAATACGTATGGATTGTACATTCTGTGATAAATATATATATTTTCAATATTGTATTCATTATATAGTTATTTTGGAAGTGAATCGGATTCTACTTAAAATATCAAGAGATCTGAGAGTGATTCTGAAATAACTGATTGTTTTAAAAGTTCGGTTTTAGTGATCCTGACAGCAGTAATGATAGATGCCTACTGTTACCTCTGATATTGACCTTTTTATCTCATGCTTTGAAATTCATCTCACACAAAAAAAATATTAATGTGTTTTCACATTGCATATAGTGCAGTAAAATTCTCCGTTAATGTGTAAAACACATGCTTCTTTAAAATTTTTCTTTGATAAAAAACCAACATTCAAACATGATAACCCTAAATGTTGGTTTCTCTTAAAAATTATTTTTTTGTATTTCAGGCTTAAAAAAAACTCAACCCTAAATTTGTAAATAAATACACATATTGAAAATTCATTTAGTGTTATATAATTTTCTTGAATAAAAAAATAGGCACTTTTATTTTCGTTTTCTCCAAAATTACCCGACCGTTAAGGGCTCGTCATCACCGAAAAGCAAATGCGAAGCAGATTCAAAGACATTTTCCTTTGGCTATAGGATGAATACTCTCTAGCCAAAAAATCCAAATCGGCTTCATGTTGGTAGTCCGTATGCACGCAGGAATGTTGTGCATTCTGTTGAGAGCAAGAAACCTTGCTGGACATTGAGATTGGATGCAAAGTGATTTGAGTCAAGTTCTGTTTCCTGACGAATCCAGATTCAGTGCGAGATTTTAAACTTGAGAAGTCAGCTTGAGAGGTTAATCAAAAGGAAAAAAAGGAAAAAAAAAGAATTATGCATCCTTACCGAACTTTAATAATTCCTGTTAGAAGTTATTGATTAAGGCAGAAAAGAAACTTAACAAAATTCTGAATCTATCTGTGCGTGCGTTGCCATTAATGTTTATTCTCCCTGTGTGTTTGTGGAACTGTGTATGAGAGTGTGTGTGCCTGGTTTTTCACAGCTCTTAAAATATTAATAATCAATCGTACGAATTTAAATGGATTGTTAGTATTCTGATAAAACATTCATTTTTCCATCCCCTCCAACAAAGGCTGTGTTTTCATACATCATCTGTAAAATTAATTATCACGAAGCCAGAGAAACTTTCAAGAAGTTTTTTACAGAGCTTCTGTGTTTTTCTGCGACGTGAATAGAGAGTTTGGCACATAATATAAAAAATCATATTCGGGAAAATTGAAGGACATTTTTCATCTTGTCAAGGGGATGGATTTGTTATTCTTTTTTGTTCTTCCGTTTGTACGATGTATGGAAGCGTCGGGAGTGTGAAGACCGTTTTCTGTAAATAGATCATTTATTCAGAAGTCGGCGATGGAGGGAGGATAAAAAATACTAAACAATGAAGTAAGCTTTCAAAACATTTCATAAGTAAACAAAAATAAAAACAAAAGAAGATCTCAAAGCTGTTCAATTTTACAGAATTGTAGTGTAGCAAAAATGGTATATCATGACCAAGATTTTAAAAAAAATCATAGAACTTCTTTACTCATGATAAAAACAAAAAAGTGTTGAGCTAATTTAAAGCATTAACTTAACACCACTATTTTTCAAAGCACATTTGCAGTTGAATATCATTAAAAATCACTATTGAACCTGGAACTATAAAACACATTATGTGTGGTGTGAATTTGCTAATTTTACCACAAATATTTTAGCCAAGTTAGTGAGGTAGACAATAATGCTGATTTAATTCATGAAGATTAATTAAACTTGAAAATTTCTTGGTTTCCCTTTGTTAGCATTTTCATTTTGTAAACTTCTGAATCATTTTCTGATCATTTAAATTATATTACTGATCTCGCAGACTCTTCCATAGATAGTTCTGTTAAATTGTAGTTATCTGAAGTTAATTTAAGTTTCTAGTTTAAGGTGGTATAGCACGTCCATAAGAGCCCATTTACCTTTTTCTCACAAACTGCTTACCGGTAATAGATAAAATTTTTACAGACGGTTATATGTTTTATTTTTAACACTTTAACAAATAATTTTGGTTCTTTCTTTGTTGAAAATTGAATTAATTAGGATTTTTTTAAGATGTCAAACTTTGTCCCTCAAAATGCAGGTTAAAAAGTCATATCTAAAGACGTTTGCTAATTCCCTCCACTAAAATGTGTAAATATATTAAACGTGTGCACACTGAGAATTTAAGGATTATATGGTAAATTTGTTTTTGAGAAAAATGAAGATAAAGAGAAAATCATTACCTTTCTAGAAAACAGGGTTTAGAGTAAAAATTTGTAATTTTTTGAACATTTACTTTTTTTAGTAATTTCCAGAAACATGTGAAGCAGTTTTGTATACTCTCTGCTTACACGAATACAGTTATAATTTTCTTTTTTTCAGTATTATTAACAATGTTGCTTTTTCTTGTGATGACAAGATGCCTTTGTAGGGCTACACGAATCCTACATTTATCGAGTTTTTTGAAGCCTCCCACGCACAGTTATAACTTGGTTCAAAATCACAATGTTTTAAGATCATTAATTTTGCTACATGACTCATATTGCACTGTGCAATAGCTATATTTACCCCCCAAATTTTTAGAGTTTTTAATTCCACAATTGTATATCTTGGAATCAATGACCATATGGTGTTATTAACTGACTCAGTTGGGTTCTGAGTCTTTCCATGTAAAGATTTTCATAACAACATATGATCACTTAGATCCCTAAAAATTGGCTTTATCTAATTCGTTATGGTATGTAGCACGTGTGCATGTGTTTATGATCATAGTGCATTTGTTGCATTCAGTTTCTGTCTTTTGAAATTTGCACCAGACATTTATATCAGCAGGACAAAGTCCATATTGAGGGCTCTTGTTTGAAGACAGAAGATGAAAATAAAAGCCCAAAGAGCAGTTTTCATGCTGTGCAGATCATTGATATTATTTCTTATACCATACCATAATATCTTTGTCTTTTTGATATTAAAATGCTGATGAGTCAATTACGACCACTTAAGATTTTTTCATCACTTAACATTTTTTCTCTATGTTTCGGTCTAGAAGACGTGTACCCATAAACTTTTAGATAAGGACAATACACTCTAATTTTTCCACTTAAACTTCATATGGATTTGCGCTGATCAGAAACATAGGCAAGGGGAAACACAGATGCTCCTGGCAGAGCTCATTTGATGCGCGTCTAGGAGTAGCTTCACTTAAAAAAATAAATACAAGGCTTCTAATTATGTTATTTCCCCATATCATATATCAGCTTAAATATGAATGTTTGATCTTTTAAAAAATACAAAAAATGATAATCGGTAATTAAGAGAAAATGCATGTGCCAGGTCTACTTAATATATGCTGACGTTTTTTAACATATTTGGAAGGGAACAAAACAGCTATGAGTATCTCTGTAACCTAAAACGAAAAGCTAACTAAAACTTCTCCTGTTTTTCGTAAATTTACTGTGCATTCTATTTAACTATTACATTATTCAAACTCTTAAATTTTAAGGCGTTGCAAACAGCCATTTAAGGAAAATTTTTTTTCCGGTTTGTCTGAAAACATTTGTTTAACTTATTATTGAAAAATATAAATATATTCAAAAATTTTACATGGAAAATTGCGTTTTGTCAATTATTCTTATCTACAAAATATTATATACTTACGTTCCTATGCTGAAAACTACAACGTTTTCAATTAAACAATTAATATTGATCATGATATTATTGTTCGTATTATACCGTATATATCCTGTATAATATATATATAACACTTATAGGTTCTAGTTTAACCCCACTTATCGGTCCTAAGTCCGAGATTGCACTTGGATATTTTATAAATTTTTATTTTATTTTAGAATTTTTTAATTTTGTTTGAAAACGATGGAATATTATCTTTTATATTCGCCATTGATATTCTGAAGTGTTTTGGTATTATAGGATTCATATATTTCAATTTTTCAATTGATAATTGTGGTTGTTTTTATATATATATATATATATATATATATATATATATACATATATATATATGCAAAATAGCTATAATATTAAATAAGCGTAAATAGAAGTATAATTAGACAGTATAGTAAGAAATATTAGCCACCATATACATATATATTATACAATACCAAAATCTTAGCCTTTAGAACAAACAATGCAGGCTTAAAAATTTTTTCGAGGCTAACCAACTATTACCTGTACATTTCCTATACAACTGGACTATGAGAAAAAGAGAAAATCCAATAAATATGTCCTAATTAGAAGATAAAATACACTGATGTATCATTAAATATTGACGTAACATTAAAATAAATAAACACACCCCCAGAACACATCACCGTGTTAACATTTCCTGCCAACACATACATTCATATATAAATACATACGTGCATATATATATATATATTATATACACAATTTTATAATATATGTATATATATGTGTACCACAGTTATACACATTAGATACGGAAACAATTCTAATTTAAGAGGCATTACTAAATAATTTTAGCATGTCCCACTACCAAGCTGTTGACAAAAAGATTTAAAGAATTCATTAAACAGAAGCTGTTCAACACACACAATAGCTACAGCATAAAATCATACGGAAGTAACTTTTGTGTAAAATTGAAACTAGGAAAACTTTAATTTTTAAATAAAATAGAAGTTAAAAATTAAACACGTAAATAAGACATTCATTTCAACTTGACTCGAAGTGTATCATTTAATTTCTGTCAACATGTATCTCATCTCTCTTTTGAAACAGAAACTATATATAGAAAGCTTCCTGGTAATTGGAAATAATACTCATTAATTTTATGCCTTTTGCTGTCAAAAGCGTTTGGAAAAGTAGCGATTTGAAAGGGGGATTTTTAGAAAAGAGGAACTTTTGGAGAGATGACAGCAGTAATTTATCTGAATTATAGCTTAAATTATATATTTTAGGAAAGAAGGGATCAAAGACCGTTAATGTATTTAATTTCAAATTAATGAATTGTCAACGTTTCAGATCTGCAGAGTATCGAATAAATGATTAGCAGTGGAAATGAGATGGGCTTTCGAAAAGTATAATTTTGAGTTAAAAGATTTTTAAGTAGTTTCGGAACGATTTAGTTGAAAGTTTAGATCGAAGCTTTGCAGACACTCCATTCTTAATGATGGTTGTTATACTTCAGAATAAGAATTGGAAAATATGAAGCTTTAAAATTTAAATTGAAATTCACCGATCTATAGATTATCTCTAATGGTATTCAATTGAATGTGTGGATAGAAAGGATAGCGTGTTTGATAAATTTGATATATTAAGGAACATAGTTATGATTAAAATTGAAATTCTATGTGCCTGTTATACAAGTTTTTTATACATGGATATTTGTATACAATGGTATAATTACTTAAGAAATTTAATTAACTTAAATATGACAGTAATTGCTGAAATGTGTTTCTCGCTCTCTCTCTATATATACATATGCATATTTATATAACTTAAATTTTATTAACTAACGTATACATTTGAGGAAAAAAATATAAGCAAAACAATCCTACTTTGGAATTAAAACCATGTAATTCAAGAAAATTACTTTCCAGGACAATAAAATCAAGAAAAAAATAAGAAAGGTGGCTTATTGGAACTTCGAACATAATGTAAAATTTGTCGCGAGGGCACACAACTCGTTGGATTAGCATACAGAGCGGGAATCAACTTGAAATAGAGGAAATACAGTTTTCCAAACATTAGATTCGTGTTTTATACATTTGTAAGTGACATTGTACAACCAATATAGATGCTAGAGATCCTCATGCTTAGTGCAAATATAGAATGAATGATAATCCTGACGAGCGACATATGGGTACAAGTGCTGCTCTAGTATTTAAAACTTCTGAAGTGTAGATTAGCTTGGAAAATCTAAAATGAACAGGTACATCCGAATAAGATTGGTGGTCAACAGATGAAAACAATAGCAAATAAGGGTAAATGTAACGTAGGGCAGAGAAAAGAGGATATCATTTAATGGACAGCATCATTTAGCAGTTCTGCATGATATGGGGATGATATATATCCAGGCTTGTTGTGATGAGAAAATTTCATCGGTGGAATTTTCACAGTGGTTTCCAAACTCATGAACTGGACTTCTCATAAGTGAAATCACGTATTCTTTACCTCTAAGAATCATTTTAATCTAATAAATCGTTTATAATTCAATTTGATAGGCAGAGGTAGAGAGGTAGTGACTCAATTTCATCTACTAGCATTGAGGAAATAAACCTTTAACATGTCCTGGATAGCTGGTGATGAAGTGCATTGAAGCAAATGGACTCCGTTCCTTTTTTGGCAGAGGTTCGCTTGACAGAGATCATAAATATGACGAATGTTTCGTCCCTAAATATTTTTATTTCAAAAAGTTTTACGTGAAGACTTTTTTATGTTCGACAGCCTACAACTACAATAGTTCCATACATTTCATACCCATATTGGACTCGGTGAGGTAAATCAGCCCCAAAATGTATTTACTTTAATTTTTAAAACTGACTTTTTTAAAAGATTTCAAATTTTATTACTATAACTTATTTTATGAAACTTTTTAACAGTTATATACTTTTAATGTCTTAACACGCGTTTGGCTCTTGCACCATTTAAACCCACAGTCATTCACTCACTTACCCACAAATTTCAGAAACTACTAGTTAGTGAAGACATTCGTAGATCGTATTGGCCATTATGTTCAGCCCTAATCTACAGTTTATTGAAAATTTATGAAATGTTCTTTGGCTAGTGGCACAAATGTATGGATCTTCTTAAGAACGATAGGCAACTGACACCAATGCTCATTGAGAAATGATAATCTTAATCCAAGAGCGATTGGATAATTTTGGCGTCAAATATAAATTGCCATGTTTCCATTACATGTAGAGGACGTGATAATTTTACAAAATATCTTAAATTTGTTACTCCCTTCTTCTTCATACAGTTTTTTTTGTCAACGCTATTTGTTCAATAAATCATTTTTCTGTCTTGTTCTATACTACATACGTGCTTTTACTTTTTGCTAATATTCGTTGTTCATTATTCTCCCCCTTTTGACTTTTAAGGTAGTCATAGCAATTTCCATTGTTATAAAATATTAAATAAAAGGAAAGATATATCATGTGAGTTTAGCTTGCATTTTCTGGGTTTCTTTCCTTTAAAGATATTCAATGAAGTTAGTAATTGGTAAGGAATAAAAAGCTTTTCCTCAAATCTGTTAATTGTTATAAATTTATATTTAAAGTACTTGTGTGTGAAAGCAGGTAAAATGAAAAAGAAAATAAAAAACGCCAAAGTTTGCTTGCGCTTTTAATTTTCTTTTGTTATTTCTCAGAATAATCATGGTTCAAAACAGTTGATAAATAAGAAGCATTCTGAGAAAATTAAAAACGAATAGAAACCACATTCTTTACCTTTTGACATGCCCGAGAGATATATGTTATGTAATGGGATATCTTCTGCATTGCATTCTTATTACAAATATTCGCTAGAATTTTTTTCCTAATCCAACCGTCGCAAGATACACTGTACTCAATTTTTTCTTGTTAATATCAATTTCATAAGCCAAGGCAACAAAAATTTAATTAAAAAGCTACTGACACCGCAACACAATAAAAAAACTCTCTTAAAACTTCGTCAACGTCGTTTTCGAAACTTTCTTCCATCAACCTCTTTTATAACGGCAATTAACTCTTTAGATAAGTTTCCGTATTACCTACTTTAGCCATTCACTCAATAAATTAAAAACCCTTGTCATCTCATTCTGCTCCTATTTTGTGAGAAGATCCCCAAACAAAGCATGTCTTCCACTAAGAGCCTCATTCCCCCCTTCTTAATAAGCAGGTGAAGGGGGGGGGATTAGATGCACCCATCTAGGGGAGTCGTAATTAATAAGGTAAACAGCAAGGTCCTATTATTTATGAAGCACATAATCGCGTTAGCTAAGCTCGTTAAATCTAGCCAATGACAGGCTTGGTATTAGATCCCCTTTTCGAAGTGACGAAAATGGCTTGGAACGTTGGGAAGAGTAAAAAATATGGTGCAAAATGATAATGCCAGCAAAATGAATCGTTAATAAGTAAATGACTAGAGCTGAGTAAACCGTGGAAACTGAGACTGGATATAGCAGAAAAGGGACACAAATACCTGTAATTTTAGCCTTATTGATTTAAAAGGTCAGAGAATCATTGATTTGTTGAAGCCGTTTTTGTATATATGTACCATGAGTATAAAACACATTTTAGTTATGTTTTACTGCCATTTATTCAAAATATAGAGAAGGATACCGTAATAAATATAATGATATCACCCATGTTTTACATTTCGTAAAGGTTTCAATGAGATACATTTGAAGTATATATATATATATTCCTTAATCTCTAAATTCTAAATTATGTAACATGGAGAACAACAAGAAAATGCCTTTCTTTTTTACTCATATTTTAAAATAATGTGAACTTATAAAGTGCTGCACAGAATAACTATTCCAAGAACGGTAATAATGTATAAATAATGTTCATAAATCATTTATGTGACGAAAAATTGATTGTTTAAACAAAAATGTTGAATTGAACTCATACGCTGTACTATTAAATAAAATACTTGAGTGAGTAATTACGACATTAAGTTACCTGTTATGCAAGTATTTCCCAATAACCTGTATGGATTATTACTTTTTTTTACGGTTCGAAAAAAAAACAACGTATACGTTTCAAAGATTTATTGGCAGACCTCGGCAACGCACTTATTACCAATACATTGCGATAAAATATATTTATTAAATGGCGTAATATGTTCATTTTATATCGATCATATGTAAAAAAAAATTGTTCTGGGGTACTTCACGCGCAGTATTTTGCTGATACGGGTACCGATATTTCGAACATCTGCAATCATACCATGTTCAAACACAATTAAATAACGGTATTTCCTTTTTCTTCACATTCAAATGAGTGCTATTGATGCATCACTATTCCTGCACTCCCTGTTAATTGCTATCTCACCCTCTAGTGACAACTATTTGAAGTTATAGTTGATCTCCATATACTTGAGACGTGATCATAACCGTTTAGCCGATTAGTACATATGCAGTGAAGTGCGTTCTACGTGAATACGCTTAAGACGAAATATCGGTTAACATGAAACGATACAATAGTTTCGGCAAACTACTATGTATCTCCCTGAATCTTATTCTCTTAACATGAAATAAAAATCGCTTAACACGAAACAATATTCGTTTTGGGATTTTATAAAATACGGCAAACACAAGCTGGATTGGACTGTCCTATTATATTACCGGAAGAATTAATTGCAGTAGATGATGATAATGTTTATATAGCTCCTATTATGACAGACAAAACACTTTAGAAATTGCTCAAAGATAAGTACAATTGATACAGATTTTGGTGATGAAAGTGAAATGAGCAATACATCTCCTGTTCACATGTCATTCAAAATGAGGAACACCATGCAAAGTATGCGCAGTTATTTAGAAGTGAATTTAAATGGTAAAATAAAAAACAAATTGGACGGAATCGAATAATTCGTTGACAATGGATGAAAAAAATCAATGCAAAGACAAATATCAGATTATTACCCAAAAACACAATACACGTTTTGTTTTTCAACGATCTTAAAAATTTGTATTAAATTTCATTAAGTTATCTCTTTAAATTCTTTATATATAATCCTCATCTTCTGGACAAACAAATAATTCATTTGCAACTGAGTTTTTTTAAAAGGGTATTATAACTGCTAAAGGTTTAATTAGTACATCCAAAAATGAAGGAAATTCCAATAACGTTATACCTTTATCTGTAATTTAATATCAGTGAAACATTTACTTCTATCTAAACGAAACACGATACTGTCTCTTGGTGAAAACTGTTTACATTTAGTAGCAGAAATCGTTTGTATAAATACAATAAACGGTAGTAATTTTAGAACCGTACGAGTCAGCAATCTTCTCATATGAACGGTTTCTGTTTTTTTTTTATGACGAAGTTCATTTGAAACTGACACAGCTGTGATACCTGTCTAGCTACACAGTTATATTCGAAAACAATCATTAATTGAATTTTTCGTATAGCTGATCTTAAGTTTCGAGTAAAATGTCTCAGAGCAAAAGTTGTAATTTGCTTGTAATTGCTGTCATCTTATTGATAAGGCGAGGTGAGTTGTCTTAAATTACATTTACTGATTGTTTGTATTTTACAAAACAAATGTAATTAATGTATGTGCTGAAAACTTTGATAAATTATACTCCATCTACAATACATCTATATAAGTATGAGTTTTATTACCATTCAAAAAGTGTCAGACGTGATTTTTTTAAATAATGTGCATTTTAATAATACTAACAAAAGATCTTTAGACAAACAAAATCTTTCGAGTTTTCGTCATATAAATATGCTAGTTACCAAGTATGATTTTTAAAATTTCTAGAGTAAAGTATATGCTTTTTTTATTTACAAGCTGAAAAGTGCTCATTTTCATTATGAATAAACATATGTGGCAAAATAGAAAAAACTAATATTTTATACGTAATCTTAATTTTATTAATGTAATTATATATAAATATGTCTATGCCAAAAACATTCAGTTAATTAATTATTTTCGCAATAATTGATTATAAATACTATACCCTGAAATAGCTGCAACAAATTTAAAACTAAAAAAAATGAAATTTTGGAATTGCATTTAATTTGATAACAGAATAAACCATATTACTAATTCTTAAATAAATGAAATAAAAGTAATGATTGAGATATTTAAAAAATTATCAAAATAGTTATTTACACAATTATATATTATATATATATATATATATATATATATATATATATATATATATATATATATATATATATATATATATATATATGTGTGTGTGTGTATTGAATATAGTCTTATAGTAGCCTATTTTCATGATTTCTTTAGAAAGTATGTTATAAACATTTCTATTGTTCTATTATTTAATTGATTTCTAAATTAATTAAAATTCTAATTCATGTCTATGTAATCTATGATCTTGTAATTCTATCTATTTAATAAGAGAATATATATATATATATATATATATATATATATATATATATATATATATATATATATCTTTGAATCATCATGAAAGTAATCTTTTGTATTTTCTTTGTTGTTGAGATATTAATGATCAATGCTCACACTCAATTCAGCTATTTTTCTTATATGTTAAAGCTAATACAGTGAGATAATTAAACACTAAAGATAAAAATAATGTTATAAGTATTCGAGAACGTATTATTTACATTTTTAGGGAATTGTGTCTTTGAATTAATTATAAGCATTCCTGTGCATTATTTAATTTGTTTACAATGTATATTTAAATTCTGGCAAACTAGTTTTTAGCTTAGTGTTTAAGACCTTTACAAGTTTATTAGCCTCTTCCTATTTTTAAAAAAAAATATGCTAACAAAATGTTTACTGTTCTTAATGTTTTACCACTACTGACAGAAATATTGCATAAATAAAAATTTCCCTACTATAAATAAAAGTATTTTACACTACTTCCAAATTTTATTGTATTTTATGTATCAAAATATAATACTATGCATTTATTAAAGTTAATAGAAATAATTTTAAAATTATTGAAAAAGATTTTCATCTGTTTTCAAACCATTTGAAATAAGTTTCTAATGAAGAAGACTTCGTGTCACACATATCTTCTAATTATATACATTAATTAAATATTTCTCATTCTAGTTAGAGAGAGAAAAAAATAAGTTATGAAATTTTACTTTTTTTTTTAGTTTTCAATATTTTTTTTTTTACTTTATCGTCTGGCATTTTCTGTGTGTTCGTGTCTTATAATATCCAAAATAATATCGTAAGGAATTGTATTCGAAAAACAATAAAATAATTTCAGAAAAATATTCTGAAATGTTTTCAAAAATATCTTAGACATAAAAATCTTTTTTTTATTTCAACGTGGAGTTAAATCAATCTACCTAAGGCAAATAAGAAGAACACAGTTTCTTAGAATTGTTATGAAAATTTTTCATAAATCTTATTTCAAGAAAAATAAAAGAAATCTGTCAAGATATGAAGAAGATAAATTTCTCTTGCGATTTCATGAATATATTTCCAAAATATGACACGCGGAAATTGATAAAATCTCTGACAATAAATATTAAATGTTATAATTATGTTAAAATTACAATTCTTAAAAGGCTTCGTATTCAAAGTGATATAATATATGTTTTTAATATCTTATATATACAGTGTATCTAAAGTGTTCATACGTATAAAAAACAAGTAATATAAAAATAATTAAGTCAATTCCTACTTTGATCAACAAAGAAAAAATTTTATTTTAGCTTCATTTTATTAAATATGTATATACACGTGGCAGAATTACAACATTAAGTGGTAATTAATTATTATTACTTATCATTAAAGTATCGTATTGTTATACAAAACAATCATGTATATAAAATTTAAGTTTAATTTAATTCTTTAAAACGTGAGAAAAAAAAACCTTTTCAAATTTTGAAGAAAGTTGCCTAAAGGGTCACTAAGTCGCCAAAAATTATGCCAACATGGCTGTATTTGTATTTCTTTAAATAATTAGTTTTAATCAATTTATTTTTATTAATTAAAATTAAATTATTGTATTGTTAACCAAAATAATCATGTAAATAAAGTTTTAGTTCAATTGAGAGCTTTAAAATGTATTTTATTAACAATTGAAAGTTCCACCAAGTTAAAAAAAGGAATAAATAAGTAAAGAAAGTTAGCTAATAGTAAGAATTGAAAAAAGGATAGAAATTTTACTTTAGCTTATGAATTAAATTATGATTACTATTTTAAAATAAAGTATAAATAGTATAAATTACTATTGTCTAGTTAATGTATGGTTTTAACAAGTGTTTGGAGTATTTTTAAAGTAAATAAATATAAATAATTAGGCATTTCCCCCTGAAGATGTTTCGATTAAATACATCGCAAACACCTACATTTTCTTCATAGGTAAATCTTGATCATAGGTCTTTTGTCACGATGGTTTTCAAAAAGTGGATAAAAATCACGAAATGCTGCAAGATTATTAGCAAAGCTTCGTCCAGTATTTTTTTATGAGAATATCCTTGGTTTTAATTGCAGAGAAAGGATCCTAGGCACTCTAGACTGTAATTAATTGTTTGTTAAATTGAATTTTAATTTCTCTTATATTTATGACACATTCATATATTTAAAGTATTGACTATTCGAAGACTAATATGCTTTTATATTCTTTGCAAGACTTCTGTATTAGAAAGCCAAACTATATTTTATAACATATACCAGTGCTTCTCAAACTTTCAATGTTTGCGACCCAATTTTCAATTATAATTTCCTCGTGCCCACTTCCATGCAATAATAATATACTATGATGCTAAAGCTACAATACGACTGTAGTTATAAACCACACAAGTTATTAAGATAAGTATTAAATTTTGAACATAATTTTGTATGTGACAAGCCCATATAAGTCACTAGTAATTATTAAACTTGTTCTTAACTTCCATCCTTCCTCAGTGGCACGACAACCCAGGGTGGACCTTGGCCTTCTGAAGAAGCTTTTTCAAGTCAACCTTCATCCTGCTAGTGTCCTCCAATTCCTTGTTCTCAAAACTGGGATAATTCTTAACTTAATATGGATAAATTAATTACCAAATCTATTATACTGGACCAGTGGCACACGCAGGGATTTTCCAAGGGTAGGAGAGGTCCAAGATCGAAAGTTCACCATTAGCGTATCATACCCTAATGCACCATCAAACATATTCTTTTGATCTTTTTGATTGTCGAACAAAAAACAGTAAAACTTAATTGTATAAATAATTAGCATTAATTAATACAATAAATTGTTAATAATAAATACTTAATTATAAATTTTACGTGTTATACACATTATAATCAATTTAAAAAAATGGAGGGTGGACTTAGATCCTTTCTTGTGTACACCACTGTGCAGTATTCATACATTTATAAGTATGTTATATCAATGAAAATGTGTCAGAATGTATTTTGTGTTTTGATTACTTTCAGTGAAGTAATAATTTTTATAAACAATATTTTATTTTAAACTTTTCAATATGCTCGTGCCCCCACGTAGGATTATCACGCCCCCCCTCCTAGTGGGGCACGCCCTACAGTTTCCGATACGCTGACATATGCTAATAACTCTCTATTCAAGCATGATCCCATAGACAAGCTTATTAATAACATGCGAGTTTTATGGACATTTTAATTATATTTTAAGGAGAAAACACTTGCCTGTATAATATATACACTTGCCTACTAGACTATTACAGAGAGCATCCATTTTCTTTATAAGCTGGATAGAGCTACGACGACTTGTTCTCTCTGTTTACCAACAAGGAATAATGAGCTGATTTTCCAGAAAGTTGTTTTCTAATGATTAAAATATCATTGCTGAACTAATATTAATATTTAAATTTATTGTTGACATTTTATTTAAATTAATTCTATTGATTAAACACGAACTATAAAGCCAATAATAATAATTCTATTTTAAATATGTTCATGAAACTTGGTTTCAGTTCTTAATTGAATTTATAAATGTGCTTTCTATCTCGAATAGGGCTTTAACAACTTCTAATTGGCTATGAATGGCCTACCACAGTGTTTCTCAAACTGTGGGGCGCGCCCCCTGGGGGGCACGATAACCTTACGAGGGGGGCGCGAGCATATCGAAAATAAAAGATTTAAAAATAATTAATTTACTGGAATGAATTAAAACAAAATACTTTCAGACATAATAAGAAATGCACTTTTACTCTGATATAATTTATAGGCACGCGCGCGATATTAAGTCATCAAAAATAAAAACTTCTTCAATACCTAATTAGCAATGTTTGATCCTATAACCAAATAAAAAAACTTTTATTTGATTTGCTGTAATCCCAAGATAAGAGAATTTTTTATTACGCTTTCTTTTTGAACCTAACATACAACTCTTTCATAGAAAAAACAGATCCCAGACCCAGAATCGAAAAAATTTAGGAACATAAAGAATTCATCACTGTCATTATTTTTGAAATACTGCACATTATAGCTGTAATCTGTTTGACCTTCTAAGTTAATGGTACAGTTAGTTAAGACCCCTCTTTTATGTGTTTGTTTCTCATTTAGGGAAGTTGTAAGTAATGTATTTCTCTGTTGTGCCTTGTTCCATGCAAAACAGTTTTATGATATTTGGAAAACCACGGAGAGCACATACACTTTAAAGGATTACTTTGCCAAGACTTATTTTTATGAGTATTCTCAAACATATAAAGCATAACGAAAAATGTTTTACATAATTTTTTTTAGCAGTAACATACAAATTATCATAATGAATACACTTTTTACCCATAAGTGGTCGCGTGGAACACACATATTACGAAATCGTCAATTCTGGCAAAACTGTTTATTTGTTACCAAAGAAAAATTTAAAAGCCCTTGAAAGTAGGTAAGTAAACGTTCTCTTAATTAAATAATTCACTGGTATCACTATTTGTATCGTGTACAATAAAATAATTATAAAAAAAAGATTGGGGTGACTCAATAACCCCGTTCGACTAAATCGAGTGCGTACCTGCTTCCGGGTTAAAACATATTGAAAACTTTTTGCTTTAAATATTAAAAATAAGACAATTATTCCTCATCGGAATTTTATATTATTGTTCATTATTTAACATCAATTATAAATGCTAATTCTGTGAGGCTTTAAATTACAATTCGCTTAAAATAATTATAATTTGAGCAATCATTTTTTAAAAAATCATTTTACATTCTTGTAAACATTGTCGAGCACTTGAATTTGCTCTTCTTACAATTCAGCTATTATATCAATAATGTTTTATTTTCTTATAAATGAACTTGTGCAAAGAGCGGGTACTTCAGCCGGTATACTTTTAATGCATCAGGGCTGCACAGAGAATTTTTTACTAATTAATTAATACTAAATTAAGAACAAGTTTAATAAATATTAGCGACTTCCATGGGCTTGTCTTGCAAAGAAAAGTTTTTATAAGGAATGCTTATGATTAGAAATTAACCCTCTGAGTTATTTTTCAATATTTAGCAGATATCTATATTTTGTCTTCTAAGCAGCCACCGCATTTTGCAACATGTTCAATTTAAAAATTAGAGAAAGGAAAAATAACATAATAATTATCTTGTTATTTTATGTATTTCTTTATTTTTGCTTAAAAGAAGTATACAAAATTTCATACCTATGTTACTAATTTGTATGGTTTATAATTAAGATCGCCTATTGTAGATTTAACGTCAAAGTGTATTATTATTGCATTCAGTACATTTTTGATGTATAAGGGGGACGCGATACAAATTCGGATCGAAAAGGGGGGGGGCGCCATTATTGAAGGTTTGAGAAGCACTGGCCTACCAGTATTGCTAAGAATATAATAATAAAAGACATGTAAAGGAAATATAACTGAAAATCTAGAGAAAAGTCTACGTGGACACATGCAATTAAAATATCTAATATAGTAGTAATTGAATGGACAGAGAGTTGTAAAATTCAAAGATGTTAGGCAAAATACTGTGAAGGTCTATAGAGAATGCCTACAGAAGTTCTGTAATTTCACATTTCATAAATATTGCTAGTTTTTATGATTTATTCTGTAATTTCAAAAAATTGCCAATTGACTGGACTGAAAGGTTATTATGTTTTACTTCATTCTTTATGTAAACAAAAATTCAAGAATTTTTAATTCCAGCACGATTTAGGTTATAGGAATAAAAATTATTTGACAGGGATATCTCATCAAGATGGATACGAATGATTTAAGTTCAGGCTTTGGTTCAAATGAAATCCTTTGGTATCATTATTTGATAATTTGTTGAGCTTCCACATTAGGAAAGGAGGTTATAAAATTTCTCATATTTAATCTAACTTATTTTTATAATATATATAATTATAAACACTCACTTTACACAGTAGTAAATTTTTAACATTGTCTGATTTCTAAAAACTATAAGCTATATTTTCTTATAAAAATGTTGTATGATCTGTGTATGTTTGTTTCTTCTTTTTTTAATTGATAGTCAACAAATTCAAGATAATTGCAACGAAAAGAAATTATGTATGTCACTTGAATTTTAACAGATATTTTGATCATTTTGAAAACTTTGGTTTGGTTTCATAATTATATCTGACATACTCAGTAAAATAATAACTTAATGTTCAAGATTATAGTTCTCGCATCTGAACCTAATTTTTGTATTTATATGTATTTTCAGCTTCTTCACTACCAATTCGTAAGTCCAATTTTAGCATCTATTAATTGTTTGTTTCAGAGTTTAATTCTTTTTTACAATAAAAAAATTACTCAGAAATTTCTCTGAATTTAATGGAGGTATAAAATAGAAGAACCCAAAATTTAATTCAGAAATCGATGTATTTTTGCATTAATATAATTGTGCCCCTTCTTTATATTTACCTAATTTTGTATATGCATATATTTTGATCAACTATTTAGATATTAGACACATTTTTGTCTCAAATAAATATGTAAATATTCCATTAAATTAAGAAATAACGAACTGTAGAATATTTTTCCCATTTTTTATTTACAAATTGATTTAATATATATATTTTAATATTTAGAAATGTTTTATGTTTTTAATATTTTCAGCAATATTTTCAAACGTAATTACATAACCATTTTAACCCCTTAACTGCCGATTAAAATCTACGCGATTCGCTGCTTATTAAGCACTGTTTTTGACATAGACGTACGTATGCGGTGTATTGAGGGAGAAAGGAAAGCGCTCAAATAAGCACGTTTTTCTCTAAGATAAATAAATATTTCGGAAACAGTGTCAAGGTCTTTATATTGCTTCTCATAGCTTTCGAAAGGCTTACTAATAGCAGCGAAAAAAGAATTGTATTTAGGAAAAATGTACATACACGTCCGAGACACTTAACGTACTGGTTGAGCAAGACGAGCACATAAGCTAGCGGTAGTTAAACCTAAAACGAGATATTAAAATATTAAAAATTTTATTCAAAAAATCGATTTTGCTTACGAATTTAATTTTGTGTGGGGATTTTTGTGTTGAATGTTTTATCGTTTTGACAAACATATTACTCAATTTCGCTTTTAAAAAATTAAACTAATTTTACAAGATAACATATTAAATTATTTTTATTCTATTTCCTGAAATGTTCATAAACATTATAGATGCACTACTCAAAATAAATCTAGAATAGTTTATCATACATCGGCAGGCCATAGAAATAGTTATCTGCTTTTGATAATTTAAAAGAAGTGCTGTTTCTCTCATGGATTATTATTCCACTTCTAAAACGTCACCAAACTGAAATTTACTAAGGATTTTTGTTTTATAGTTAAGTCTAAATCAAGCCCTAAGATAATTATTCTTACAAAATTTATGTTTACAGCCTTTAATCAGCTGTGGTAAAATTACTAACGGAAAAATGGGAAATTTTTTTATTTCTATACAAATATTTCGCCTTAAGAATATTTATTGTATAATATTCTTCCAATTATGAA
>BMAU01020188.1:0-123947 GCA_019973935.1 Trichonephila clavipes
TTACTTTTTTAAAATTTCATCTCATGTAAAATTAAACTGGGAATTATTTCCTAATTTCGTTTCTCAGTCCATTTTTAAAAACTTATTTTAATAAAACTCTGAATAAATTATATAATACTAAAAATCATTTTAAAACTGAAAGGCATAAATAATCACAAAATAAAACAATTTAAAAGAGAAATAGCCAATCATTGGAAATGTTATTTTTAAAAATGAAATCTTAATAAATTATTGGATTAATTCAATCAAAAGAAATCAATATAAGTACTTACAACAAATGTACTTCAATATAGGATCATTGCTTTCAGTGTGCCCCAACATACAAGGGGCAATCAGTACCCACGTTATTAGAATAGTAATATATTCTTTCACTCTGACTGTAACGGAAAACATCATGCAGCATAGAATTTCAAGAAACACGTTCTACTTCATTCAAAAGTAACAATTGGGAGCACGTGTATTCTTAATCGTCCCGATTCTAACTTCTCTCACGCCGTATAAACACAACATCCGATTTCGCGCGAATCTATTTCAACGGGATCGAACCTAGTTTGTTCTACTGCAGATGGGCAACTGTGACAAGCCTCAACATAAGCACTTTCGCATTCGTCTCTTTGATGTGTATATATATATATTTATTTGTTTATACGTCTGACGTGACGCGCTGAAGTTGTGGGTGTCTTTTGCGTGACAGGTGTGTGACACAAAAGTTCTCTCTTTTTATGATAAACACATGTCTTCGTCATTTCAAATTAGATGGCAGGAGGGACAAAAGTTGCACAAGATCCTCCTGGATCATCTGACCTTTAAAAACGATGGGAGCTATCTACAATTATGTCGACGTAATTCGTGCACCTGTGTGACATTTAACCAAGAACAAAGATTTCTAATGTGAAGAGGCGGGTATCTATCTAGTTTGTTAAAAAACGCTCGTTTAAAAGTCCTTTTTTGAACTAATATCTATTGCAGGGTATAAAGATATATTAGTATTCAAAATCGAGGTGCGTCATTGTTTTTAGGGTCTATTAGATGACAAAGCGCTTTAAAGCCAGCTCTTTTGATTATGCATATACATCCCTTTTCTATGCTTAAATTTATGCGATGTGTTTGTTGCAGCAACAAACCAGTTCCAAAAACTGTTTTCAGAAATGCAAATAGGTGTGAATTGATAAATAAGTACATTAGTAAATAAGTAATGAATTGGAGTCATTTTCCTTCAAAAGCCGCATCGTTAGTTATTATTGTACTTTTTAAAAAAATTAAATATTTAGTCAAACTGGAAAGGTAAAAGTAATAATAAATTTAACAGATTTACTAATTACTCCCTAGTAATTCGTAATTAAGTTCGTAATTAGTAGTTTCAAAATAACGTTTGGAATTTCAAAAAAAATATTATTCTTTATGACCTTAATTTCTTTTGTGCTTTTGTTAGATAAAAATATTATTGTAAAATCCGGCGTATAACGCGCACTTTTAACAAAAAAAACAACATCGAAATTTACGATTGTGCGTTTTACGCTGATATAAAAATGACAGCTTCAAAAATAAAAAATATATATACAAGGATAAAAAAATTACACTTCTAGATAGATCGGAATATTGTTTATTAAATAGAAATGGCATACCTAATGAACTGTGGTTCTAGATTTTATCCCCAAATCCTGAGATAATACCTCGAATAAATGACTTCAAAACAACAAAGCATTAGTACATCTTAGATTTTTTTCGTGAAAACAGGGGAGGGGGTGCGTTTTTACAGCGAATATACGTAATAATTTTTAAAAGAGCAGCTTGAAAGCATGGGTGCGTGTTATACGCTTTATTTGACGATATGTTTCCTTTAGAGTAATATTCCAGTTCATTTCAAACATATATTAATCTCTGGATTTCTCATTAAGTATGCGGTGTTCCAGATTGATAATAATCCAAAAAATTAATTTTGGGTTTTTTTTTATTTTATTAAGTTTTTTATTTGTGAGCTATCATTTATTTTTACTGATACATAATTATGAACTGACATAAACAATATGTATAAAAAAAATAAATACTCAAATATAAGTAATGTTTTTTATACAAAAGCAAGCCTTAACAGCCCAAATAGAGAAAAGTTTTACTAAACGTACAAGGATCTAAAATCTCATAAAATAGTGGGGAGTTATTATAATAATAAAAAAAAAAAAGAATTTGTCCGTATCCTGTGAACTAGACTAAAATATATATGTCAATTCTTGAAGGTCATGCTATTCCACAAATCAAGTTTCACTTTATAAAAGACATTGGAATATAATTTACGATTAAGATCTATGTGTTTACCTAATGTTTTACATATTTTTCTGGAAATACATATAATTTAAAGCACTGGAAGCAATGACTCTGAAGTTACTTTGAAATTATTACTCAAAAGCAGGAAACGTAGAAATAAAGTACTCGTACACTCTTGTTAGTGCGTTTTAGTTCAACTTATAAACGAAAATTTTGCCAATATCTTTCGAAAAAAAGAAATTTGCCGTGGAACCAATTTCTTAATTTTTCTATTATTCCAAAAGTATGAAGTGTAAAATATAGTAGAAAATAATAAAGTTTTGAAAAATTATAATTAAGCCTGAAATTAGTACTTAAAGCGATTTTACCAAATATACATTATATTAACAAATGCATAATAGTTATCAAAAAAAATTCAGCAAAATTGATACTTCTCATGCTAAGATATATTCCAAAACTTTCAATCTAAAGAAAAAAAAATTTTGATAGTTTTTTGTGAAGAACGGAATATATACAGGTGGATGACAAAATAATACGAACACCTGTGAAAGAAGAGAAAAGCTTTATTAATAGGGAGTTGGACCCCCCCTTTGACTGAATTACAGACTGTATGCGACGTGGGATGGACGCATAGAGGTCATGAACAACTTGTAATGGAATATGAAGCCATTCTTCGTGGAGAGCGGTCTCTAATGCCGAAATCGTAGATGGTGGAGGGAATCGAGCACGTAGTTTTGACTCCAAATATCCCCACAAATGTTCAATAATATTTAAATCAGGTGACTGAGGGGGCCAATCAAGATGACCTACTTCCCCCTCATCCTCTGCAAACCATTCTTGCACGATTTTAGCAGTGTGGATAGGAGCGTTGTCGGCTTGATAAAGTGGGCATTCTCCGGGAAATGAAGTCTGGACAAATGGATGCACCTGATCCCCCAGGATACTGACATAGTGAGCAGCTTTAACCTTGCCATGCAGAGTAACAAGTGGCCCAAGACCACGCCAAGATATCGCCCCCCATACCATAAGGGACCCACCTCCATGCTTAACAGTCAGCACGATGCATTCAGGAGCAAATGCTTCTTTGGGCGTTCTCCCACATAAACGCGTCCGGTGGTTTGGAATAGGGTGAACGTCGATTCATCCGACCAGATGACTTGTTGCCACTGTTGTGGGGTCCACTGTCTGTGTGTTCTACACCACTGGCGTCGCTGTAAAGCATGACGTGCTGTTACCAATGGTTTACGAATTCCAACTCTTCCATACAAGTTCGAAGCATGAAGTTCCCTTTGGACGGTTCTTGCTGAAATAGGGTTACGAAGATGACTATTCACCTCAGACGTTATCTGGGATAGCGATTGTTTGCGCTTTCGGGCCACTATGCGGGTTAAGACTCTTTTATCCCTGTCGGTAAGCTGTCTTTTGCGTCCACTGTTGTGCTTGCCAGACGTCACATTCCCGCATTTCTTGTATGCTGTCATAACGGCAGATACAGTACTCCTTGCACGCCCCAAATAAATGGCTGTTTCCGTCACCGAGCAACCAGTGCACCTCATTCCAACACAATCATACCTTTTTCGAACTCTGACAGGTCCGTCATTATTGCGTTTTTCAGAAATTACAATTGACGCGTGCAACACCTGTCGCAGCTGTTGAGCGACTGATACTTTACCTGTCGAATGTGCTAGGCGGCGGACTGCAACGCTAACTGACATGCGCGTTGTTCGTCTTTGAAATGGGTCATGCCTTTTTCACGGGTGTTCGTATTATTTTGTCACCCATCTGTATATATATATATATATATATATATATATATATATATATATGTCAGGTTTGAAAAGTTAAGCTTCAAAATTAAGTAAGTAATAAATGAAAATAGAGCGAACTCTTTATCATCGCGGAAGGATTTGTGGGTAAATAAGCCTATTTAAAGGTGGAGCGAGCACTGACGAAGAACTGTCCACATCCACTAGATTAATAAACACTCCACACCTCCAGCTCCCTGAAAACATCAGAGAGCTTATCCGAGCTAAAAATATAGATTCCGTAAACTCTAGAATAATACCAGATACCCGCCATACAAACGCGAAGTTCATGCTCTCATTAGGCAGATCAGGAGCGAAATCCAAGAACATAAAAACAGGACCTGGAAAAGTTTTCTTTTAACTTTAAATCCTGAGGACAATTCCTTGTATAATCTACATAGGAAATTTTCTAAAAGGCATATTCCCTTTCCACCTTTACATGGTCCGGGTGGAATGGCCTATTCGGATTTCGAAAAGGCGGAGGCTTTCAAAGATACACTTGAAGTCACTTTTCAGGAAAATGAAGAGCCCTACTGTGACGACAAGATAGAAGAAGTTGAAAATTTAGTCGATGACTATTTCGACAACTTCGCCACATGCACGCCCCCTCTCACTTCCCCTTCCGAGGTCAGAGGCATTATTAAAAAACTGCAAAATAGAAAAGCTGCAGGCCCCGATCAAATACCTAATATAGCTTTTAAATATTTTACGCTTAATGCTCTTACACACTTAACGAAATTATACAATCAATGCCTCATTAAAAATCACTTTCCTACACTGTGGAAGCAAGCAAACGTCATAATGTTGGCCAAGCCAAATCAAGATAGAACATATCCACAAGGCTACAGACCAATTAGCTTAATTAACGCCACTGCTAAGATTTTTGAAAGAATTATCTTAACTAGAATCAAATCTCACTGCAAAGCCGTAGATTGTATTCCCCTGGAGCAATGCGGCTTCCGGGAGGGCCATTCAACGCTACACCAATTGATACGTGTTACGAACATAATAAATGAGGGTTTTGCCCACAAATTTTATACTGTAGGTGTCTTTTTAGACGTTAAAAGGGCATTCGACAAAATGTGGCATGATGGCCTCACGTACAAATTAATTAAATTGCAGTTCCCTGATTATTTAATTAAAATCATTCATAATTTTTTACACAATAGAACTTTTAGAGTTCGTGTAAATAATTCATATTCTAACACGGGATCTTGCCTCTCTGGGGTCCCTCAGGGATCTGTCCTTTCTCCGTACTTGTACAACATCTACACACATGTTTTTTCACAGCACTCCACCGTCAGTACTTGCCTGTTTGCGGATGATTCCGCAGTCCTCTCGCAAGGTGTCCAGCTGAAGTGCACTATTAAAACTGTTCAACACTTTTTAGATAAACTTGAAACGTGGCTTACACATTGGAGAATTGCGATTAACGTCGAAAAATCACAAGCAATTGTTTTCAGGAAATGGGGGGTCATCGACCCGCCTTTCCAACTTACACTTTTTGATGACAACATCCAGTGGGTTTCGGTGGTGAAATATCTGGGTCTACACATAGATAGCCGCTTAACGTTCAAAAAGCACATCGATTATCTATCTGAGAAATTCTGGGGTAGAATTTCTCTAGCCATCTCCCTCATTGGGAGGAGGTCTCCTCTATCCCTAGAAGATAAAGTTATTCTATACAAGCAGATTCTGCGCCTAGTTACCACTTATGGCTCACCCGTATGGGGAGCCGCAGCCGCCACCCACATGAAAAAGATTCAAGTAATGCAAAACAAGATGCTCCGCGTCATGACGAACGCACCTTGGTACGTCCAAAATGACGTGATACACAACGATCTACAAATGGAGCCGATTTCTAATTACATCACTAAACTCTCTAGAAATGTCTTTAAATCTATTGAATCTCACGACAATCCAATTATCAAAGCGCAAACACTGTTTACGTATCCACATCCTAAAATTAAATATTCATACTCTTCGACTAAGTGGAGAAACCCGCTCCGCCCCCATAACTCAACAAAAAACACTCTTTTCACACTCTTAACAACACGATTTAACTGCACTGCACTGCTTCTTTTACTCTGGGTTCTTGGGTGATATCTCACCGCCTTGATTTACTGCCTTCGGCCGTCCCGCTTTCTTTCCTGCGTTCTTCCCCTCGCCCCGCCGGCGCTCTGCTTCGATAGAGTGTTCGTGCTTTGGGGTACGTCCTCCCTCCCCATTTTTTATGGGGATCTTTTTGATTAGATCAATCCTCACATCATGGTTTACCTTTTTCTCCCATCCTTCTGGGAATCGGCGCCTTCCACGCCGGCGATCATCTAATTTTAGTTTAGTTTAGCCCTTCCCCTTTTTAGGGTTCCTTCTCATGTCGGCTTCTGTCCCTCTTTCACCATCCATTCTGAGCAGAAGCGCTCGCTCGCTGTCGCTCGCCATCGATCTTATTTTCGTTCGTTTGACGAAGAAGAACGCTAGGTCCAGATTCCACTCACTACATGACAAAACAAAACGCTTCCAGATCCCCACATTCTCCACTTTCTAGTACTGGCAATCAAAAATTTTTAAACTATTTAATTACTTAAAACTAAAAAAGGGCAAATTATCAAGCTAATGTCACTCCCCAACTTTGACTGATAGAAGACTTAGATTCCTCAGGGAATCAGGCGCTCCACTAGACCTGTCAACACCTGCATACTCGAAAAGGTTTAGCTGGTGACTCCTCGCCGAAGTGTTGATAATTGTTCTACTCGGTTGCGTGCCAAAGGGCCGCCATGTTGGATTTTATGTGATTGAAAAAAATAAAGAAGTATTTTAGAGATGATGTCCTCCTCATTTTACCAGCAGGCCTGGCGCCTATCATATATATATATATATATATATATTGTTGTTGTTGTTGACTAATTCCTCCTGTCTAGCCGCAGGCTAGACCAGGTCCATGAGCCCAAGAGTCCTCAGGAAATCGTACACCAAAAGAGGACTGGAATAGATGCCCTCCCTTTCAAGTCCTGCACAAAACAAAAGATGATCTGGAGTTGCCTGTACCAAATTGCATTTAGTACAATTCTCGTAAATTTTCTGGCCTAAGTTAAAGGAAAGGCCTCTAATGTGTCCACTTGCAAGCCTACTAATAGTTGTTTGGACGACTCTATCCGCCTTGATGGAAAGGGCACCACCTGGGGCCTGCCTATTATACCAGGGGTGAGTCGGAGGAGTCTTCCATAGTTCTTGAATCAAAGATTTCGTTTTAGAAAAATTTCCGAGAAAGTCGAAGTTCTTCTCGACATTAAATTTTCAGTGTGGTCAGCTGTGTCATTGCCAAAGAGACCAATGTGAGATGGAATCCATTGGAAGTAAATCTCATGTTGCTGGGAAAGTTCTTTAAGATTTTTAAGAATTGAGACCGATGTTTTGTCTCCAACATTTGTCCAGTCGCTAAGGTGTTGGATAGCACTTCGGCTATCACATAATATCCATATTTCATCGGGAGATGTCATCGTCTTGATGATTCGGAGAGCTTCATCAATGGCAATTAACTCGGATCTAAAAAACAGAACAAAAGTCCGAATTCCTAATTTTGATATTATGAGAACAATTAGGAGCCTTTATAAAGATGCCACTGCCACATGAGTTTTGTTCGTCTTTGCTACCGTCGGTATAAATTTGCATTGCAGTAGCTGGAATTTTGTTAATAATCTCAATGCTAATTGACGTAAATATTCAGGTGGATCTTGATTTTTGGAAGTATGAGCTCCCATTTCTGGTTTAAAATGGACTCTAGGCAATCCCTCCTGAGGGTTAAATACGTTCTTCAAAAAATGTTCTTCAATGTCCTGATCTAATAGGTCTATCGCTTGCATTCGAGAGAAAGGACTGTCTCTTTTAGTATGTGTCTGTTTGTCCAGGTTATGAGATATGCAGATGTGCGGTTATAATCTCCGTAACTGTAAAGTTTACAAAAGTACTTTGAAAGCAGTAATTTTCTTCTCAGATCCAAGGGCATGATATCAGCTTCGAAAAGAACTAGATCTGTGGGACAGCTATGTCGCCTGCCAGTGATAATTCTAGCAGCGCTTGATTGTACTCGGTCCAGTTTCGCCAAATTAGTACGTGATGCACTGAAATAAATTTGAGAGCCATACTCTAAGACAGGTCTGATCAAAGAGGTGTATGTCAGTCTGAGAGTACCAGCATCAGCACCCCAGTCCCTTCCAGCGAGGTATTTCAGTAAGTCAAGTCTCTTCCTGCCTTTGTTTATCACATAGTCTATATGCTTGTTGCTAAGTATCTCAGGATCCAAAATGTAGCCCAAATATTTAGGGTGTTTTTCATAGAGAAGGGATTTGCTTTCCATAAAAATTTGAGGTTGATAATTGTATAAACGTCGGTTAGTCGTGAAGAAGCTAGAGGTTGACTTTGATACATTAAAGATCAGTTTATGTTGCTCAGCAAAAAATCTGTATGTCAGAAAGGGTAGTATTGATCGCGGTTTCTATATGGACGACGTCAGAGTTAGAGTTCAGAGGACGATATCATCAGCGAAAAGCCCCACCTCACACCTTCTAGAGATGATTTTCTCAATGCCCGCAATATATAAGGAAAGAGCAAGGGGCTCAAGACTGAGCCTTGCGGGACACCTTAGCTGAGCCTAAAGGTTTTAGATAAAAAGAGTCTTTAAATCTCACTCTGATCTCTCGATCTTTCAAAAAGTCGAAAATCCAAGATAGGGCTCTGTCTCTAATGCCAAAAGGTGTTGAAAAGCTTTATGATTAATTTATTTCTCCAAACTCTATCAAATGCTTTTGAAAGGTCAAGAAAAACAGCAACTGTATGATGTGATGGTCTAAGGTTTTGGGAGTCTCGAACTCTCTGTCCGAAGTATAAAATCTGATCCGCAGTAGAGTGTCACCTTTTAAAACCATATTGTTCGATTGAGAGCAAGTCATTAGAATTTAGATAGTAAAGTAAGTCGCTCAAGAATAATCTTTTCCATAAGCTTACAGGAGAAGTTTGTTAAGGCAATCGGCCTGAAACTTTCAGGATAGCAAGCTTTCTTGCTTGATTTCCTAATAGGAATAATCAGGGCTTTTTTCCAATCACGGGGAAGTCTTCCAAGTCTCAAGACAAGTTAAAGATTTCTAAAAGACTCTTCTTTCCCCAATCACTAAGTCTAGAGATCATCTGGCCATGAATATTGTCAGGCCCGGGAGATTTAGATGGATCAAGGTTGCTCAAAGCCATATTAAGTTCCTGCATTGTAAAAGAACTCTTTAAATATAGGGATTCCATGCTCTGAGCTGCGACATCCATGAACTAATTTTCGAGCATAATTCTCTGTATCCTTGTCCATTGCATTAAAATTCAGTTTACTCGTCTTTTGGTAGTAGGAACCCAACAAATTGGCCGAAGTTTTTATTGTCAGAGGAAATCTGTCCATTGTCATCAATGATAGTATTGCACTCCTCCTGTTGCGGTTGAGTAATGCTCAAAGATTTAATGAGTTTCTAAAGTTTGGTATTAGGGGTGTGTGCATCAATAGATTTGCACAATTCTTTCCATTTCTCTCTCTTAAGATGGATAAAGGTTCTTTTTATCTCAGCATTTATTTTGTTTAGGCTTGACCTAAGTGAGGGATTGTTAGATTTTTTAATTTCCCGGCAAATATCTACTCTTTTCTTCAACAGGGGGTTGAAGCAATGGAGATTTATGCATAAAAAATGGAGAGGGCCGTTTGTAATTTCCCCTAGGTATAGCTTGACCAGCAGCCTTGAAGGTGATTTTCTTGAAAGAAAGCCAGGACTCATCGAGATCATCAATAGACCTACATTCAAAGGGAGGTTTTGAGAGCAGCCCACGATCAACTGTGTCTCTGTACTTCTCCCAATTGGCCTTTTAAAGTTCCAAAAATTTTTCTTAACCAACTGAGTCAATTGTTTCCACTTTAATTCTACTAATATGGGTAGATGGTCACTTCCAATGTCCTGTAAAACTGTCCACTTGCAGAAAGGGAAGATGTCTGAGCTGACAATTGACACATCTAAGGCTTCCTCGGTATGATAGCTGTGAGAGGAGTAAGTAGGGAAGCCGTCGTTTAGAGCAAGATGAGCACTGTCATCCATAAGGTTATGCAGTTCTACACCTCTCTTATTATTAATTACGCTGCCCCATGAACTATGTTTAGCGTTCAGGTCACCAACAAGTAGATTTGATTCAGATATGTCAAGCAGATTATCAGGCAGACTTTTTTTTTGATTGGGAGGATGATACATGTTAGAGATGTTAAGATTTTCCCCTTCCAAATGACATTTAAGCGTTGGATTTCCAATTTCGAATCAGTAAATTGTGGATTATCAATAGTACGATAGTTGATATCCCTTACAAGAAAAGCCAGGCCACCGCCTCCGCCTTCTTGTCTATCAGAACGAATTATGTTGTAGCCCTTAATTTTAAGCTTAGCATGTTCTTTCAATTTAGTCTCCTGAAAAGCAATAATTTGAACCTCCAGAGATTCAGCGATGTCCAAGATAGCGTCAAGTTTAATCCTTGAAGCATAAGTTGATATTCCATTTATATTGCAGTGTATGATTTTAAGAGACCGATATTTAGCTGGAGACCGTTGCAAATTTTTCGAAGAGGGCCCTCTGCCTAAACCCTCAGCGCACTCCTGATTATTCTGCGTGACGAGTGATGCAGCATGTTCCAAAGAAGACGAGAAGCTCATGAAAAAAAAGGAAATGTGGTACAGCCCCTGAAGTACGAAGACCTGGAGCACCCGAAGGTAGGGGACTGATTTGGCTCCTTCACCTACAGGCCTTAGCTGAGCAAAATGGAGTGGCCTTCACGCCTTGGGTGGCCCTACCAGGAGTAGATACTCCCGACGTACATCGCCCACTCCGCCCAGGTACACCCCCTCGCCACTTTGAGGCGGCCTGCAGGACTTGAGGGATATATATATATATATATATATATATATATATATATATATATATATATATATATATATATATATATATATATAACTTATCTGATAATTTCTTAAACTATGTTGAATTATGCAAAAGTGTACCATATGGTAGCCGCTTACAGATCTCGCCAATTGGATACTTTTGGGAGACAATACACTAAATATGGACAAATAAAAGCTCACTTACCCCTTAGTAACAACTAATTTTACTGAATTACTACTAAAAACTGGAAATAGCTACAATTGGAGATATTTTGTTTCAGCAAGAAGTAATATTTGACCGGTTATTGCTGAAACTAGCAAATCGAAGTTCACCCTAGTTATGTATTGTAACTACGCTATAAATATCTTTTTAGACCGAACACTATTACTTAAGGTATCCGACTACGTTTGGAACGGTGATTTTAAAAAAGCGCATAAATGGATAATTTTCATGATATTTAATGTCATTTAGATTAGAATACACATATAAAATTATTTTAAGGACATTTTGACAAAAAAAAATACTTAAATACAATATTTCGGCAAAAAATTAACTTAGAATAACCTTTTTTCAAAATGTTCTCCTTTTGTGAAAAATGCTTCTATTATAATAATATTTTGCCTGTATATAGCTCGAACCTGTGTACAGAGGTTCAACTATGATTTTGAAAAATTCACATTATTTTCAGAGTTACAACCAATTGAAATAATTATCGGCGTTTTTTTTTTCTTAAAATTTTCCCCCTCTGTTGTCGTAAAACATGGATAAACCCACTTCTAAGTTATATATTTCAAAAATTCTAGTTCAGCCTCTGTAAAGAGGTCTGAGCTATATACAGGAAAAATATTATAATAGAATCATTTTTCACAAAAAGAGAATATTTTGAAAATACGTCATTCTATGTTCATTTTTTGTCAAAATATTGTACTTAAATAATTTTTTATTGTAATATTATTCTCAAAACAATTTTGTATACATTTTCTAATCTAGTGACACTAAATATCATAAATATTAACCATTTATACGCTTTTGCAAAATCACGGTTCCGAACGTAGTCGGATACCTTAAAAATGAACTTTTTCCTATTTTTCTGTAGAGGGAGTCAAAATGTAATAGATATATTTTTGTATGTATTAAACTATAAGTTAAAAAGTATTATATTACTTATTTTAAATATAGATTTTTCTTATTCGTTTATTCAATAATAAAGTAAAAGTTAACATCAACAAATAGGAGCCCAGAATTGATTTATTTACCGATTTTTTTAAACATTCTCTTTTCATCTTCGTAAATTATATCAAATAATATGATTTGCAACGGGTGATGAATTCAAGAAATCTTTAGGCATTTCTTAAATGCTTTTAATATCACAAGGCGTTGAAAATCTAATAGGTCGATATTTCATTATTGACAATGTAACAAGGTTTTCGTAACAAGTATACATATAAATGATTTATAACAGTGACGAATAAAGGAAATTTTTGGCGTTGTTTGAAGGCATTTAATCTCAAAGTATTCGCGAAATCTAATAGTTCTTTTTCTTCATTATTGACAACGTTGCAATTTTAGGATTAATAGAGAGCACAAATGGAAGAGAAAAATAGTTATATTATTATAATAAGATGAATAGATAATGTGATAAATTGAATGTCTCAATATGATCTTCATTTTTCGAAGCATTTCCTTGATATTTTTTAATGCGTAAGAAAGGTAGAATGCATTTGAAAATTCATTAATAATGTAAATGATTTTCCTAAAATAATGTTTAAAATGTGTTTGTGCAATGATGTTTATAAACATATAATGTGATATATAAACATATAAATTATTGAAAAATATTAAGATTATAAATTAGAATGGAAAAACAGAACATATTTCCTATCTGAAGTGTTATTAATACATATATATTTTTAAAAACAACTATTAATCTTCCTACATCTCAAAAATGATTTCATGCAAAAATTAAAACCTAGCGTTTTTAAAGGGTTCTTTGCGAATGTGTGGATGCTACTTTTTATCCAATTTCTTTAAAATGTATAAATAATTAGTTTCTGATTCTAAAATAGTTCTTTAGGGGTCTTTTATTTAGCAATAACTAAAAACTTTTTGTCGCGAGAAATTTTAATTTTTATTTTAAGGATACTTTTTTAAAGTTTTTTTCGAAAACAGCGATATTTAAAGTAATTAATGAATGCTTAGCCCATATCATTAAATTCATTCAAAAAAGAGAAAAATAAATTTTACAAGCCATTATTTCAAAATTTAAGAAAATTGAAAATTTTAAAGTACTTTAATTGATTTAAAAAATTAAGTATGGAACTGGAAATTTGACTCCATTGAATTTTAATAATTAATTTGCACTTACATCCCCCCCAAACAAACCAATAGATATGTCAGCCTAGTTATTAGGGGAAAAAATAAAAATAACTCGAAGTATCAGAGACCTAAATCTATATTAACTTTTATTATACCTATGTATGAGAGAAAATATCTGCAAATATTTCAAGACTCTCTAAAAAAACGTAGGGGATAGAAAATACTTCCATGGATTAAATTTTTAAAAAGTCTGAGAAACACTCATTTTTTATCTGCAAAGGCATTCGTTTTAAGATTGATAAAACTGAAGAAATTTCAAAAATCTGCAAGACTGGGTGTTAAACTTAAAATATGAAACCGAGTTTCTCAACTAGCACACTACCAAAAATGTAATAAAAAAAAACTATTTTTTGTCATTTTTGGGAGATACTAAGTATTTTTAAAGTCACACTCTATCTGAAATAAAAAATTTCTTCATTTATTTAATTGAAAAGGGAAAATAAAAGGTTTGCTAACCCTTTTTTATAATTTACACATTTTAGAGATACACATATATCGATTATACAGTAACGTCCCAAAAACTCGACCTGATGTGGATCGAAAAATGACCAAAATAGTGAATACATATGCTGGATTATCAAGAATGGGATTAAAAAAGAATAAGTGTACAGTGTTCCCTTAGACAATATTGTACTGCGCTTGTATGTATCGTTTGCTTGAGAATACAACAGAAAATAAACTTCCCAGATACCCTAAAACAAAGGAAAAGTACGCACTTTATGAAGATATAAAGCCTTTACTTCGTGAAAATGAAAATTACAGAGCATGAAAATAATGAAAATACAGAGTATGTTATAATTTATCTGATCAGACATATTTTATGAAGGCATAAAACTGTCTATTACGGAAATTATGCAGCCGACTTAACAAAAACCGGCTAATTTTTTTTAAAGAAATGCGTGATGTTCTGTAGCCTTCCGTAGCTGCTTCATCACAAATACGACGAAGGAACAGGGAGGTCGACATCCTGACTGCCTTGTAATCGAGCGCCGAGCTTTCGAGACTCTATTGTACTACATTTTTAATATACAATATGTCACAAACTTATGTCCACTCAAAACTAATGCAATTTTGTAGGAATTTCGAAGAAGGTGTATGAAATTAAACAAATTTTTAGAGGTGCTTTAGTTTAAAAAAATTAGATCGAGAGAATATTTTCAAAACCATAGTGTTACATAAATGCAAGATAATGACTTTTCTGATAATGCATACATTTTTTCTTAAGTTCTAACTTTAATTGTTACTTAATGATATGAAATGGAGAAAAACTCTGTCCACAATAAGACATTATGAGCTCGCCATAGCAAGCCAGCTTTTAAGCTACCATCGAAAAATATCAGTCGCCTAGTAAAATAGTCTTGCCGACAAGGATCTCATATAATTGTGTGGCGAAATCGAATGTTTGCGTTAATTTTCATTTTAAAAGAATGAACCGATATTTTAAAAACAAATAATATTGAATTTTAGAATTTAGAATCAAACGCAGGTCATAAGAAAAAAATGTTTGGACATTTCTGTTAAATTTAATTCCAGATGTGGAGCTTTTCTTACAAGTTTCTGAGGTGTTGGTTTACTTTTGGGTACCCTTGTATATTATTTGTATTTTTTCCTAAACATTTGCCATAAGACATACCAAATTACTGACTAAAGGTGAATTTATTGATCAAAAATAACTTTTTTTAACATATTTTTTCCAGTTATATCAACCTAGAGATTTTCTGTGATTTTCTTCCTTAAAAACAACACTTCTAATTGAAAATGCTACTTCATGACATTTATTATACTCGTAAGCTTGTTTGTCAGACAGTTGAGATGTTCAATTTAAAAACATGAGCACCAACTTCCGATTGATTTACCATAAGTTATTCCCCTCAATAAGGAAATAGTAACTTTTAAAAATGCAGTTAGCTGTATACAAAATGTTTATAGTTCTCTGTATTTGGTAAAAATGATAATGTTCATAAATTTTAAAAATTCAGTAGTAAATTTTGCTAAAGAATCGATGTTCGCTTACCTTTTATGGATTATTGTGACAAATTCTATAAAACACGTTCTATATTCAAATATATGTCAATGGATTACATGAAAAGGAAGACACGTCATGCATTATTTATATAGTCGAATCTTAAAAATTTCGAATTTGTTGGAATTTACTTTGAATGATTTGGATCTCTTCTGGTGGTTTCTCTTTTATATATGTAGTTAACTTTGCATTTTTCTTGATTATACCGAACTAAGACAAGGTCTTTGTATATATTATTTCTGATATAAACTAGACGATGGCCTTAAAAACATCTGCTGGGGACCAATTGAACTTCTAAGCAGGTTAATGGTCTACTACTGACGTTGTCAACCTATGGCACGCGATACAGCTCTCATTGGCACTCTATAAATTTGTCAAATTTTATATGGAGGGAAATTTATTATTTTAAAATGGAGCTTATTGAACTATCATTTCAGAATTATGGAAAGCAAATGTACCGAATTACGAAGAAATATAGACGATAACTCTTATGGTAAATCGGCAGCTATTTTGAATTGTTGGACATTCCTGGAGAGATTTAATTGTTTGAAGAAGATTGCATTTGCTGCTCTTCCCAGTTTTGGTTCTGCATATCTATGTGAACAATATCTTTTATATAAAAAATACCGAACACATTCAGAATCACGTGTCAAATTGAAAATCACAAATTATACTCCTGATATTGCGATATCACAAGGATCGCCTTAAAATATTTATTTGTTTGTTTAACTATATTGAAGCAACACTTATATTAAATGCTGTTTATTTCTTATTTTTGAGCAAATAGATTTAAAAGATAAATAATACGTAACATAGTTACAATTTTAACTTTTTTATTTATGTTGATGTAATAGTTATACTTTGCGTTGTTTATGCTTATGTTAATATTAATATCTTTCACCGATGCACAGTAAAATATTTAACAAAACCCTAAATTTTTTTCTTGATTCCTATTCCCTAACTCTGCATACACTGCCGCGAGAATCAAATTGTTTCAAATATTTGCTATTGTGGGGTTTTCTGAATCATATTAGTAGATTGGTTTGGCACACCCTATACGGGTGCCCCCACTCTCTGGTCTGTTACATCAAAAAAGTGAATATGTATACTACTCATTAATACTTAACTTTCATAAATATATATTTTAATTATAAACCACTGAAACTAAAGCAACAATCAAAAAGCACAATGATATCAAATTAATTTAAACGTTAGGATAGCAAAAAGCAGTTATTTATATATGGCAAATAATTTTTGATATATTTTTATGTTACGTAATCAACTATACTAAATCTTATTCGATTCTTACTATTGGCTCACAGTCTCTATTAATTTACTTATTTATCTTGGTGGAATTTTCAATCGTTAATAAAATACATTTTAAAGCGCTCAATTGAGTTGAAATTTTATATGCATGATTATTTTGGATGACAACACAATAATTTTTAATTATAATTAATAAAAATTAATTGATTAAAACTAATTATTTAAAGAATTACAAATACAGCTACGTTGGCATCATTTTTGGCGACTTAGCAACCATTTTGGCGACTTGTATCAAAACTTGAAAATGTTTTTTTCTCACGTTTTAAAACTTTCAGTTGAACTAAAATTTTATATACACGATTGTTTTGAATGACAATACGATACTTTAACGATAATTAATAAAACTTAATTACCACTTAATGTTGTGATTCTGTCGTATGTATATACTTATTTATATTAATTGTAACTCTTAAATTTTTTTATTACTTGTTTTTAATTATTGTTCAATAACATGGTTGAAAGTATCAGAATGTGCTATTTGCAATATTCATTTTTAATCGGAAAATTTCACGGAGTAAAAATTTACTCATAAAATTGATTCGCTGATTTTAACTGTTAATTACGCTCGTTGTTGTTGATCCTGCCACCTGTCTGACGTAGTCAGATCGAGGTCCATGAAATTCATTAGGGCAAAGGGCTAGATTGTACGTCTGTCGTTATCCGTATCTTTGAACATCATGTAGGTGACAGTATCAATTGGCTCGTTTCAACCCCATTTTGAGGAAGAACACCCTGGTTGTAATCAGAGGCCTCCCACCTCTCTTCCCCTTCCACCAACCTCACAAAAGGATTTGCAGTTCGGTGACTATTTAGAGTATTCCCATGCGACGAAGGGCACTATACATTTACAAACATCCATGCCTTTTCTGAGATTCGAACCTAGACCCTGCGGTACAGTAGTTAGTGTCGCTAACCACTATACCGGAGGGGGCGACTGATTAAGCTCGTAAATGTGGAATATATATTTATTTTTGTTTATTAAAATTCCAAGTCAAAATTAAGAAATAAAATAATTACAAACTTATGTAATTTTATATTTAGAACAAAAGTATACATAACATAGCTGTATTATAGAACATGATTTTTTTTGTTACAATTAAAACCTTTTTTTTTTCTAGGAAACCAAATATACATTTACTAAAATGCTGATATTTATCCCCTGAGTTAATTGAAAGAATAACTATACTGATTAGGTTATTACATTCTGTGAGAAAAATTCCTTTCAATACTTTCTAGATATTCAACAGGTTTATCATGTATTAAGGAATTAAATGAAATAGTCATATAATTTGAACAATTTATACTTTAACAAAAAAAATCCAAACCCGTACGAATTGAAGCTACAAGAACAGAAAAAAATCAATAACGTGTTAGCCTAAATGTTTAATTTGTTAGCCAAATGCGTTGGCTGACCTTGATGCAAGCCGTTACTCGGCTGGGCATAGAATTGACAAGTATCTTGCTAAGGGATTGCTTCCACACAATATAAGAGCCCTCGTGTAGCTGAACAGTGCGACGTTAATATTCAATCAATAAATCAATCTACACAACATATGTTCCACTTGGAGTGGTAGATTAAGGACGGTCGCCCAAACGTGCCGAATAAGGTAAAATTCTGGCGATAGTATGAACCAGGAAAATGGCCGAGAAGCCCAAAGCCAAGAAGCAGAAAAGCGTGCCATGTGAGGTCGGACTTTTTCCTGTTGAAATATTAGCCCAGGTGTACATGAAAAGAAGTTCAATACTACGGGCCATGAAATCTCACCAATGTTCTGCCGAGATGTAAGGGTGTGACTGATGGCATTCAAAGGGATCCGGCAATCAAATGAAATGACACCCTCTACCCCAACTCCTGACATTCAGACTGTGAGGTTGACGAGATTTAAGTGAGTATTTCATTGCTTTCCAGATACGTTTTCGGACTCAGTTTGAAGTGAGACTCATTGCTGAAAATAGAAGTAATTCTTCTTTAAGCCAAGAGATTACTGGCCAAATATTCCCGTTGTCACTGTAAATTTACCTTGCGGTGTGCAATGGTGAAGGCAGTCGGCACAAAGACCTTAGCCCAGTTCCCTGAGTAGCTTATCGATGGTTTTTGCAATCACATGTGTAGCTACTTGTTGATGGTTGATAAGAACGCATCAGGGACTGTGGGAACGAATCGAAAGATCAGCCTTTCTCGCCATCTGTCGTTCCTTTTAATAGATCACTACCTTCTTGAAGCTCTGTATGGCTATGGTTTCCCCATTCATGTCAAAATTGTCGAATGGTAGCATCACTCTCATCCAGACGTCAAGCGAATCTGGCGATTTGACCACCCTGCTTCCTTTAGTCCGACTGCGTGTCCTCTCATATGGTAACATCTGTTCGTATTCGCAAATCCGTCTATGTCCGTTACACGTTAATCGAACGCACCATATTCCATGAAAGTTATGGCCTTAGTATTAGGTACTTCATGGAACAACATTATGTACACCAGTGCTTCTCAAACTTTCAATATTCGCGACCCAATATTCAATCATCATTTTTATCGCCCCCCACCATACTCTAACATGATTTGAATTCGATAATACTATACTTTGACACTAAAGCTGCAATACGACTTTAACCTCTTACATGCCACCGACGTATATAAGCGTCTCTCTCAGCCAAAACATTAATTTCCTGTGCGTATATATACGTCTTTCCAAAGTACGATCTTTTCTGTGCACTGCTATCCATAAAATTATTCCGAAGGCTTTGGAATGCAATAAAAGGACCATGGCAGTGCTTGCGAATGATTTTCTTAATTCAGATGATTGGCTTAGTCATTCCTTTTCACCTCCCCCAAAAAAAACATCTAAATACACACGTCTACGTAGAAAACGGTGGCACATCGGGAAGCGAATCGCATAACTTTTAATTCGGCAGTTAAGGTATTAATTAAAAACCGTATAATTTATCAAGATAAGTGAAAATACAAGCCCATGGGGTCACTAATAATTATCAAACTTGTTCTGAACTTTGTATTGTGAAATTAATTATAAAATACATTGTATAGTACTGATACATTTATAAGTGTATTACATCAGTGTAAAAGCGTATTTTGCATTTTATTACATTAGAAAGTATTTTGTTTACCTTAAGTCAATTAATAATTTTTTAAATAGTCTTTTGTTTTCGACTTTTCAACAAACTCGAGCCTCCCCCCTCATAGAGTTATCACGCCCCTCAAGGGGGGGGGCGCCCCACAGTTTGAGAAACACTGAGAGATGTACAATGATTATTTTATTAAATCCCGAAAGGATATTCAAGAAAAGTTTACTCGTGCATTTTATACTCAAAAAGAAATTTCATCGAGAGAAAAAAAAATCAAAGCAGAATTTTTTATTTATTCATTTGAATTGATGTTATAAATGTAAAACTGAATTTAAGCATATTTTTCTTCATTCCATTTTATTGATTTTATTTAACAAAAACACACTTCATTTTCCACCAAACATTCCTTTTTCACTTGACTTAATAAATTAATATCATGTCGTCATTGTTGTTTTAATGGAATAATTTAAATTCTTAGTTAGTGTACCATAATCTCAAAAATAACTAAAAAAAATTTATTTTTTAACTTTTTAACAAAAATTCTTAGAATGCCATGGAGAAAAGGACTGAAATGAACAAATTAAAAGTTTATTATAATTTTTACTTTTTTATTACAAATTGTGAATAACTCATTGTTCTTTGTCATATTTATGAAAAGAAAATACTATTGTGCTTAGATAATATTATTATGATTGTAAATATGTCATACAATTTTTTTTTCAAATGGCCTGCATTTTGGGAACTTTGCCTTTAAAGAAGCCTCATTTCATTTGTGGTTCCATCTAGTGGCAGCTTCAACTTTCGTCAGATGCTAAATATTGCTGGGATTTAGTTTCGCCGAGAGTTCCAAAGCCAAATTAATACTCAAGGGATCTTTTACACGCTACGTGGTCGCGGTAGCCTAGCGGTCAAGGCAACAGACTCGTGGCCGGCGTGTTATGAGTTAAGCATAGTATCGCTGAAGACCCGCCATGCAAGGGGGCGATGCACGTTAAATCTGTTGAGGCTTAAACGTCCTCCTGTTGGTGTGGTGTAGAGGTTAAGTGGGAGATTGCCAGTTTAGGTGTCCTTCCTCGTCAGTTGATCATGGTTTAAAATTACGAGGTCCGTCACCAAAAGCCCTCGAGTAACTGAATAGTGTGACGTTAATATATTCACTCACTCACTCATTCACTTTTGCATGCCCCATAATCATATAACAAGCGCGCCTACGAATTTCGCGTCCAGAAAATCTATCGACTCCAGCAGGAGTAAGTGAATATTAACGTCGCGCTGTTTATCTACACGAGGGCTTTTGGCTACAGACCACGTAATTTTGAGCCATGGTCAAGTGACGTGGAAGACACCTGAGCTGGCACCCCCTCTCCTAACTACCACACCAACGGGAGGATGTTTGAGCTCTGGACAGATTTAACGTACATCGTTTCCCTACCCGGCGAGTTTTTTAGTGGTACTGAGCTCGAACTCGTGACAAGGCCAGCCACGATCCGATACCTTGACCACTCGTCTACCACGGCCGTTCGACTCCAGCAGGGATAAATTTTTTTAAAATGAGAGTTAATTAATTGATCGTAATTATGTTTTATTAATATAAATTTAAAATTATAAAAAAGTTTTACTGCATGAATATAAGAAAAACAGACTTGCTTCAGTTTCAAAACTATTTCGAAAAAGTTATTGGACAAATAAATTATTCAGGATGACAAGTGATGCATTTCAAAACGTTTCTTATTTACGAAAACTTCCGCTTGTGATTGATGTGTATATAATAAAGTTTCAAAGAAAAAAAGACAACACATAAACATTTAACTGTCACTTGTCATTCCTGTTTTTAATATTTCAGTAAAATGGTTATATAAAGTTTTGCTCATAAATTTCTTTTTGACAAGCACCATTTGCTCCCAAACATGTCAAAGACTTTGTTCTTTAAAGACCTATAAAATATATTTCATAAACAATATGTCAAAGAAAGAAACATTAGCGTTCCTTTTCTTCATCTCCGGATGGAATATCTATGTGTACGGGCTAAAATAAATGAACACTTAAGACCAAGATGGGCATTAAGTCGATCGCGATCGACCGATGGACCACCCAGACATTTTGGGGTGACCGCCTTCACATAAAATCTTAGACGCGCATACTAAAAGAAACATAGGTGGTTACCAAGATAATAAAAACACCCGTGAATAAAAATCCAAACCAAATTTGAGAGACGTTTTCAAGAATTTACTAGATTCTATCCCACAAAAGTTGCATTCATCGGTTATTCATTTGGCAATGTTGATGTGAAAAATATAACTACATATACACGAGCTAGAAAAAGTCTGCGTTCACGTACTATTGCTTACATGAACAATGAAAAAAAAGTTTAAAAACTGGAATTTAAAAAAAAAAATTTAATTAGATTTTATTTAGTTCATTTTAAGTATTATATATTCAGAATAACAAAAGAAAATTTGTGGTTTGTGCCTTCATAGATATTAAAATAAAGACAGGTTTGTAACGATAATAGCAAAAATCAAGTAGGAAAAGTCTGCGTTCACTGTTTTAGTAGTAACTATAAAAATTATTTAAAAAGTGAATAATGAGCTATTTAGTAGCTGGTTGGTTAATCTCATCATTTGTGAACCTCCTGAAGTCGTTTCGGCATTGAACTAACAAATCTTGGGGTTTTTTCAGCACTAATCTTTTCCCATTGGTCCTTAAGAATACTCTTCAGTATATCCTTGCTAGATACATTGTGTTGACGAATCCTGCATTCCAACAAATTTCATAGGTGTTCTGTAGGATTCAGATCAGATGACTGTGGGGCCATATGTAGTTGATTTGGGGCATTATACAAGAGACAAAGTTTCACAATCTCAGCGGTGTGCTTAGGATCGTTGCCGTGTTGAAAACGAAACGATTATCTTAAGCCAAGTTTGGTGGCACTTACCTTTAAATTGTTTTTAGGTCATCAAAGTAATCATATTTGTTCATAATAGATTATTTATACTCCAACTTGCCAACATCATTGCTCGCCATGCACCCCCACATCATGACTCCACCGCCGCCGTGTTACTAAATGCTCTTTTTGAAGCGCTGTGCAAGGTTTTCTCAAGACTAATTTACAACCTTTTATGCCGAAGATACAAAATTTGCCCTCGTCAGAGAATATCACAGTCCTCCAGAATTCAACAGTCTTATGTATATAATCTTTTCAAAAGCTATCCGCTTAAGCCGGTTGGTCATTGAAATATAAGGCTTTCTGCGAACCACTCGACTATGGTGTCCGGCCTTTTTCAAGATTTTTCTTGCAGTATCCGCCCAAATATTTTTGTTAAATTGCTCGTGAATGTCTGTTGCTATTTAAGTTGCAGATAAAAACAGATTTTTTTTCACCATTGATGTCATACTTCGTTTTTCTCTGATTGTGAGTTTAGATGGACGACGTAAAGGAGGTTTGGATGTGTAAACTCTTGTAGATTTAAAGTTATAAAAAAACATGCTGGATAGATGAATACTGCCATCCATCGGATCTGGCTATATCCCGACGAATTTTTCCATCTTTTCACATTTTCACATTGATTTTACGCTCACTGGTACTAATTTCCTTCTTATTTTCCATGTCCTTGAATTGCTTCGTACCTCACAAAAACGTAACAATTATTACGTCACAATTTTCTTAAGCTATTTTACTTGATAGCTAAATGCAAAAAACTTTATTGCCTGTCGATACAAATTCCAAGAACCAAGGTTATTTAAATAGTTAACGCAGACTTTTTCTGCCTACTACTTGTGTATTTTGTTACAAAAAACTCCCGTTATCCTAAGTAGTTTTAATTCAAAATTAACGAATTCTTGCATGCTCAATATTTAAATAAAGTAAACAAACTCATGAAATTTTGTTATATATATATAGAAAAAAAAATTATATTTCTATTAAATTATACCTTTGTTATATGATTTCTTATGGGTGACGGCAGACTTTTTCTAGCATGTTACATGTTTTCTTTATCTCTCGAGGAAAACGAAGCTTTTCTCTTTCAAAAGGACGTAATTTGTAAAGAATAACTTTTGGAATCTATTGGTCGAAGTAAAGTATAACAAATTTAAAAAAAGCTGCAATTCATTTAACATCGTTCTTTCGCTCTACCCCTACCTGTGAGAATCTACATTTTCAACGAAGAATATAATTAAGACAGCATATTCCCGTTTCACAGACGACCACTTAGAATCCAGTGTAAGATTAGCAGTTAGTAATAATATACCGAGGTATATTCAAAATTGTGTGTGGGGGCAAATAATACGAAGACTAAGTCGTCTATTGAGACTATAGCTATAAAAACTAATTTTAAGGGAAAATTACTTAATTTGTGATGTATTGTGAATTGTTTGAAAATGCATCATTTGATATTAAATTTATAGGTATAATTATTATGTTTGTATTTTGCGATTTACTTAAAACGTAGTTTTAAAAGAGTAAGTTTTGTTTTTCTGCTGTAGTTATGCAGGTAAGTATACACATTCTGTATTTATTATTGTTATAATACAAATATTGTGTTGAGCTTTTTCTTTTTTTTTTTTTTTGCTTATCACAACTACGTCACATGGTGGACTGCGACACCTTGAAAAAAATTCAAAGTAGACCGTGCCATGTAAAAGTCTGCCCCTCCCCGACTTTAGATATTACAACTGAATGTAAAGAGAGTGTAATGAAATAAAAAAATATCAAGAGAGAAATGTCAAATATTTCTTAATGAAAAATAAATACCAAATGGACTTCATATTTATTTTTGAAAGTGCTGGATATGTCCCTTCAAAAACCTCGTTGTTGAAACTGAATATATTAAATGTAAGATTAAAAAAATACCGGTTGATTCAAAAACAATGTGACCAATTTCAGAGCAACATAAATTTTTATTGAATTTCAGTCGGGCCTCTATATAACGAAATCACTAAATCCCGGAGAAAAGTTCGTTATATGGAAAATTCGTCATATAGAGGTTCATCTTTTAATATACTTTATAAAACACATAAAACAAATTTTAAATTCATAAACACTATATATTAAAAAAGTAATTATTCACACCTTTTTTTTAATTTATATATATGTTTATTTTATATATCTTACCCATCAAAAAGAAAGAAAAAAAAGAAAAACTGCAAGGAAAACAAACAAAAAAAGAATGTCGAAGAATTCACTGTATTTTCAATATTAAGAAAATAATTTTATACTAAATTAATGAATTTTAAGGACATTTTATAATTTAAAGGATACAAGTAATATTAAACATACATTATTTTATAATTAGAACTCGGGGACACGGGGCAACTACACTGAGGGTGAAAGAGGATATCGAAGATGTTTCTAGTGAACTGGGCAATGGGGGTTAAAGGTTGCACTTCTTGTGGATGAAACGTCCAAAACTCTATTGCTCTAGGCGAGTTAGGATCTAATAAAATCAGTTCAAGATTTATGACCACCATAGAATGTATTAAAGAGAGAATAACTTGATATTTTTTCAGAAATACTTTCAAACAATGGAGAACAAAAATTGAATCACAAAAGAAAAAGTTCGTTATATAGAAGATGCACTTCGCTATAGAGAGGTTATTTTACGAAGAAAATCGTTAAGAGGTTCAAGGTTCCAGAAAAAAGTTCACTATATAGAAAAATTCGCAATATAGAGGTTCGTTATATAGAGCTTCGAATGTATTTACATGAAATTTTCAATGTGGTTTTCATTATCATAGTATACCTTACGTAAAAGTTCCGGGCAAGCCAAAAGGGCTTTTTAAACCATTTTTTTGAGGGGGCATTTTTCCAATTTCCTCTTTGATTGCTTTTTGAAGCCCTTGAAGTGTCTATGTAATTGCTTACGTCTATTTAATTGTTTTTAAATATTCCCATTAAAAAAACAGTCGCAAAGAATATAGTCAGGGGTTGGTTCGTGGTAGTCACCTCTCAGGAGGGAAAAAAATTATTATTTTTTATCTTTCAGCCATTTTATAGTTGATTTTGCAGAATGTAGCTAAAAAAAGTTTCCTTGAAGGTAAAGCCGTTTACTTTCTTTGATCGAGTGTTTCAAAACTTTATTCTGATAGTATTTAAGAACAATTTTAGTATTTGGTTCTACAAAAAATGGTTTTGTTAAATCTTAAGAGGACATTCCCATCCATACTCTAGCACCTGACAGTCAATTTGCCTTTTGTAAAACAACAACGTCTTTGCGACGCTTTTCACGAGAATTGTATCTTCGTTTTGCCGGACAGATGAAACTGGGCATCATCCGAAGTTACCCATGTATTGTACCTACCTTGGCGGAACATTAAATACAGTGGCAAAGAACGGTTTTTTCGTTTTTCTATAGCCTTAACAGACAATTGATGACAGACTGGTTCACTTTTGTACAGACAATTTTCTTTATCTGACAACAAATTGTCGATTGCGATACATGTAGTTTCTTTGCTAAAGTTCTTTGAGGGTTGTTTACAGCGATAAGTCTTCTCCTTTCTTCCACATTTTTTCCTAGTGTTTTTGATTCTCAACCAAATTTTTTTTTTTTTAAGTTTAGATAGTAATCCATTAAAAAATGTCTTTTCTGATTTTTGAATGCTTCATTTATAGTAGAATTTGAGCAATCATCCTTCAAAAGCTTTAAAATTTCATTTTGTGTGTGGGTCACATTAATTTTCATTCAAGCTGTATATTAATTGGCACAACAGTTTATTTTAATAGTAGTTTCTACATAACACAATGAAGTAAATTAAATGTCCCGTATTTTTTAAAACTGTTGATATACTTTAGTGTGTCAATCTTTAAAAAAATAAAAAGAGTCCATAAAATTTTAAAAAACACTGATGAATTAAGCGTTAAGATATAAGTTGGGGGTATTATCTAAAAAAAACTATCAGAATTTCTTTTATGAAAAAAAGTTACACGTATGTATTATTTTGCTATGCAGTGATTAACATAAGAAAAGTCGTGGAAAACGGCATATAAAATGCAATAAAGCAATAAATTACATTTTAGAAGCATGAAAATTGTCTTATTTTTATAACAAAAATAATGCGGAAAATGTAAATTTGTTGACTCTGTTTTTCAAACATCAAAAAGTCAAAGCTTTTGTCACAATGAATATATTTAAAAGATAGACAATGTCTGGTTCCACACAAAGCTATTTTATTGGAAGGAAAATATAAACATGAGAGAGTTAAAGTTTGTTTCCAATCATTCAGAAAATTCAATTAAATGTACACAGAGCCGTATCTTAACTGGTAAAACATATGACTAATCCTGTTTTACAAGCGATAATTACTTTTCGTTATCCAAAATATATTAGTTCCATCCAGGAGTAAAAGTCTCATTCGCGTTTTATATATCACTTACTTTCATTGAACTTATAGTAAGATATTGTGCGAAAGGGGGGGGGTCCCTTATTAAAAATAATCTTTGATTTCCTTAGGGTAGTGGTGTCATTGTGGTTAAGTGCTATTTGAGTACCCCTTAGAAAATCTTTGGTACCTCCAAGGTATCTATGTACCACAATTTTTTTTTAATAATCCTTGTTGGAAATTCTTGATTTTCTTATATTACACTTTTTAATATCCATACAAAATGGAGTGATTCCGATAGAATAATTTTTTTTATTAAAATGCGAATCAATAGTTTATTAGTAAATCAATATTTTTTCGATTATAACTACTGAGGCTATTTAAAAAATTAAAGATCCAAACTTGTATTTGCAGTATTTATTTTGATTTGTGCAGCACCTTATGCAGTTTTTGTAAAATTTATTATAATCTAATTATCCTTTGACGTTTGTGAAACTGTTATAAAAATATGGCAAATTTATAGAGTTCAAATTGCTTCTGAGATGAAGCTGGAAGAAGAAAAACTAACGACTATGTTTCTAAAGAGAAAATAGTCGTTATATTTTTAAAAATTTAACAATTATTTTACAACAAATTGAACATTCATAAATGTATTAAATGAAATAAAAAATGGGGAGGACAACGTATCATATAATATTTGGCACTGGTTTTTTTCTTGTTTTCTTTATTTATATATTTATTTTTTTCAAGATTGTTCGTGAATGTGCTTTGATCTGAGAATATTTCATTGCCATACTTTCTTACGATTCATATTTTTACTAATGGAGTAACTTTTTAATTTAATTGAATCTTAAAAACTGTCCAAAGAATATTTTCATGAGAATTTGTTAATTGTTCAACTAAAAGCTGCTTTCGATGTTGTCAAAATAAAAAAAACATATATGGATTCCATATTTTATATTAACAAATTTTAAAGTTATTTTAAATCTCATTCACATACATTCTCGAAGAAAGAACATCTTTATTTAAATGCCTTTGGATACAGAATTCAAATATAGCTTTGATTTTTTTTAATAAAATTTGCTATAGATTTAGCAAGTGTTTCTTACTTTCATCAACGTATCTATCACTAGAGAATAAGTAACCTTTAAGAGTACAATAAAAATCATATTTTCTGAGTGTGTGGAGAAATTTTCACAAACAATTTACTTTTTTACTGTTTACCATCACTATTTTCATACCTAAAAATGCTTTTCCACAAACTTTATTTTAAAACTGGATATGGTTTTATATTTCCTTGCGAATGCACCTGATGTGAAATTTTATATATATAGATTATATACACATACATATTTCAGCAGTGGCGTAACCGAGAATATTAGGAGCCCCCTGCCAAGTCAAGTTTTGGCCCCCAAATGGTTAAATACGTACTTGGAATCAGTCAAGAATCCTAAGCACCTTTGCGATGTGGAGGTGTTGGTTACGCCAATATATTACAGCAGGAAAATGCAGGACCGCATGTAGCCGGTATTGTACGGACCTTCTTTAATACAGAAAATGTTCTAGATCTCTCACAACAGAAAGCGTCAGGTAATGATTGCTGAATGATTGCCTCGTTCCTATACGCCAGTAACTACAGTCAATGAATTGTGGCCATGTTTCAAAGCTGCATGCGCAGCTGTATCCGTACATGCCCCCAATCTCTGACTTTATCCTCACGCGTATAAGAGCTGTTATAGTGGCTAGAGGTGGTTTTTATGGGTACTAACTTTTCAGGATCTATGCTCCCAAATTTCTGAAAATTTAAGCACTTGTTACTTTAAGTATAATACCTATGCCCAATAAATATCATAGTGTTGTTCGCTTTTCGTAATATGGTAGCAGTTTTAAAGGTCCGTTGTGTATATTAAGAAATCAATTAAAACAAATACTTGAATGTTTACAAAAGCGAAATAATATTCTGTACCTATATAGGTCTCGCTAGCATATTTACAATAAAAAATTTTTAAAGTTTTAACTGAACTATATGGAGGAGTATTAAAAAAATTGTCTTTGAATTACAGAGCTGTTTGAAAATTGTTGTGGAAGATTATGATGCTTCTTGCTAAAAAAACCTATTCTTATGTGTGTTAATAAACATGAAAACTTCGTCCCCACATTAAGCAATAATTTCTCGTTAAAAATAGTTGTCATTCTTGGTGACTTACTGCTAGACGCCGTCTTTGTTACACACACACACACACATACATATATATATACTAGAGGACCCGACTGACGTTGTCTTGTACACACATTTAAGTAAAATTTGTATTAAAAAGTTATTACAATGTCTAACGTCATTACATGTACGGTTATCACAATTCAATCAATCGATAGCGTGTGTGTATGTGTATACTATGAGCGAAGTTAAATGTAAAGGCTATGTGAATAAAAACTTAAACTTCTTTAATTAAAGGTGAAAAAGTTGAGACTCAAACTATTTTATAACAGGTATATTTATTAAATTGTACATAAACTTAATTTATTCTAAAGCCATTGCCTATTTTAATTGAAAAGATATTAATTAAAAACGCTAAAAAGCGTGAATCGTCTGCATTTTCGTAACAATAAAGACCGGGTTTGGCCAGTTTAGCTGAAAATTAATTTTCGACGCCAACTTACGTTTTTTTCAATTCCTACCATTAGCTCACGATCTCTAAACATATTTTATTTGTTTGTTTGTTTATATTTATTTATTTATCTTGGTGGAATTTTCAATCGTTAATAAAATACATTTTAAAGCGCTTAATTGAGCTGAAATGTAATGTACATGATTATTTTGGATGACAATGCAATAATTTAATTATAATTAATAAAAATTAATTGATTAAAACTAATTATTAAAAAAATTACAATTACAGCCACGTTGGCGACTTAGCGACCCTTTTGGCGACTTATGTCAAAATTTGAAAAGGTTTTTTTCTCACGTGTTAAAGCATTCAGTTGAAAGGAAATTTTATATACACGATTGTTTTGGATGACAATATGATACTTTAATGATAATTAATAAAAATTAATTACCACTTAATGTTGTGATTCTGTCATATGTATATACATATTTATATTAATTGCAACTATTTAATAAAAAGTAGCTAAAATAAATTTTTTCTTGGTTGATCTAAGTAGAAATTGATTTTAAAATTTTTTTATATTACTTGTTTATAACAATAGCGTTGTTACAACAATGCAGGTGAATGTTGAGTTGTACTTTTTTGAATGTTTTTAATTAATATCTTTTTACTTAATTGCGATATCGGACCGAATTGTGAATCTAAACCATTCTCGAATTTACTTGAACCCATACAAAAAATTTCATCGAAATCGGTCCAGCCGTTTAGGAGGAGTTTAGTGACAAACACACGCACAGAAGTTTATATATATATATATATATATATATATGTAACAAAATATTATAAATTAGCACACATTGTTAATTAAAGGACTTACTAAATATTTTTTTATTAAAATAATGGAATGTTATTTTTATGACTACCTAGTGAAAAAAATGAATACAATGGCATACTTTACTTTTTCACCCTTATTTTAAACATGATTAGAATGCTTGTACGCTAAGTTATATTTTATGGGACAACAACGGTATGTGAAAATAAATGTATAGCTAATATCCTTTTTTTTTGCTGTTTAAACGGATTAAAGATTCCTCATCCAGGTTTTATTTGATGTATATGTTACCGGCAAAGTATCAAATCCAGCATTCTATAGAATGCCTAAAACTAGACGGCAATATATGAAATGATTTTTATTTCATACATTGCCTAGGCATTCTATAGAATGCCAAATGAGAAACCGGCAAAGTATGAAACACAGCAATTAACTGAATCGTTGGTGAGGGAGGAGAGCGAGAGGACTGACTTGTGTGTAGTGCGACCCTTTGATTGAAAGGGGAGAAAGTATCTCGGGATTTCACCCCTGAAGTTCACCACCTATATGTCGCAGGGAAAAGATGAAATTAGGGCTTTCGTCAAATCCCTAAAGGAGATGATCAATCTACGTAAGATGTTAAAATAAATTCTCTTTTGTCTTTTCCCTGTTGTAAGTAAGTGAATTAGTTAAATCCCCAAACTGTTTTAGTGAAATGATGAAGTGAAACAAAATATGCCACTTTTTTGGTGCTAGGGGACAGATATTTGGGGGATCGTAATAACTTTTGTTATGGTTAGGATCTGCTGGGACACATCCCCTCCGGTGCATTCTCACCCCTCTACATCTTTTTGGCTAATATCTCGAAACACGAGCCTCACAATCCATTCGATCCCTCTCTAACTGTTCTTCCAGTTGTTATAATTTCATGCTCATAGGGCTATTCCTTACATATAGTTTATAATTGTTTTAAACTCTTAAAATTTATTTAAATCCACAATATCTTGGCTCCTGTTTGAGTCTCGGACTTGAGATTTGAACCAACTGTTCCACTCGTCGAGACCCATTCAGTCATGTACTTGACTCCCATTGTTTAGGCATGGGGAGGGCTGAAGCACTAAAATATCATGTTCCCATGTTAATCCTATGGGGTCTGAAAAAATTTCACGTAAGGCTTGCGCATACACGAAAATATGGCGTACCTCCAAAAATCAAGTCCCAAGCTCAATTCCTTAGACCTACACAATGGGAGTCAAGTATATGACTGGATGGGTCTCGACGAGTGGAACAGTTGGTTCAAATCTCAAGTCCGAGACTCAAACAGCCCTATGAGCATGAAATTATAATAACTGGAAGAGCAGTTATAGAAGGATCGAATGAGCCAGGTTTTATTTCTCTTAAAATGACTTGGCATCCTAAAAATTATCAAAATATCGTTTGTTTATTTTTATTTAGTTATATTCCTTGCATTATTATCTTTCTATTGATACATCATTTTTTCATGCCTGAAAATTAGAAGTTGGAAAAACTTCAATTGAAAAATATAAACAAACATCCCTTTATAGATAAAAAATGAGAGAGATAAAAAAGCTATTGTAAAAAGTGAAATAATAACTAAAAAAAGAAGCTTTTATAAATAAAGCAGGATATTTCTTAAATATTACATTAATGTAATTTGTATTTCTTTAGAAATGTGTGCATGTGAAATTTTTTTCATTAAGGCTTTTTTTAAATTTTTTCTATTATTTCAGTTCTTATTCGTCATATGTTTTCCATAAAAATATAATATTTTAATATTATGAGGAGAAAAAAAACTTTAAAATTTGTGCATTTGTAGAAAAAAGAAATTTTAACATTTTCCTTGGGTTTTCTTATGCACACAATTAATACTCTCTAAAAAGGGATCGTTTATAAAATATATGATTTGAAATGATTTGAAAATGCGATTGTTCTTTTAAAAAAATGTAGCTAATGTTTTAAAGTGATATTTTATCTTATTTAAGTTTATACTAATTATTTTTTTAGAATTACAAAATCTAAGAGGTTTATCTCAGTTTGTTTTTTCGCATGCAAAATGCTTCTTCTCCTTCCATAAATGTTAATCAATCACTTCGATTTTTTTTCCCTGTGTTTTATATATAATGCATGTAACAAAATTAGGCATCCAGTTTGTGCTGTATATAAACGTAATACTTTTTTAAAAAAAATTAATTTAATGTTCGAGATTTTGGCATTTTCGTTGAATTTTAGCATGCATATCTACATTTTATTTTTTTTTCTCTAACATTAATTAAGTTATTGTAAAATCGATTCATAAATTTGTTTAAGACATTCTTAAGAAAGTTACAAAAAATTTCAGGTCAAATAATTAGTAAATACAAAAGGAGTATTATTTTAAAATGCTCCATTTTTTTAAAAAAACTTTCAATTTTCTAAATTGTGTGAATAATTTACACAAAATTTCAATTCGTATTATTTTTTTGAATAAAAACATTATATGCAATGCTAAAATAAAAATTTTTAAATACATAAATAAAAAGTAATTGTTCAAAATATGCAAAGTCCCCTTAATATAAGAAAGGCAATAATCTTGTTCAGTACAACGTTCATTTTTCTTCACGTATTTTGAATAATTTTTTTTAATGGCACTCTTATTATTTTTCTAGTATAACGTTTGTATTTTTAGGAATGCATGTCATTTATAAAATAACTTTATTAGGATCTTTTTCATACTTTGCCTAAATAGCATTTGGCATTCTATAGAATGCCTAGGCAAAGTATGTAATAATTCTCCTATTTCATACTTTGCCTAAAAACGTCAGGCTTTCTATAGAATGCCTAGGAATTTCATACTTTGCCGGTAACATATAGACTGCGATTGGTACATTTCGTCTCCATGTTAAGTCTGCTTTTTGCGTAGTCCAATCAGATCTTGGCTTTGATCATATCTATGGGAGTGAGGAAACGATTCTTTAACTACAGACAAGGAAGTAAGATTGCTTTTGTCTCGCCTTAAAAAGATTTGAAAATATTTGTGTACCACATAATATCTTTTCGCTTAATACCACTTCGGTGCACAAGTTATGCCAATAAACCTTAATTGTTGAATTTAACATAAATACAGTCCACTCCATTTATTTTATGACTTTCAAACTCCATTCCTTTTGCTTTTTGACTACTTTTTGCTTTCCATAATTCTGAAGGTTAGGGTTCTCAATAAGTTCAATTTCAAATTAATAAATTTTCATCCATATAAAAATTAACAAATTTGAAGAGTTGAGTAGAGCAGTGGTCTCCAACCCCCGGTCCGTGGATCAAATACTACTGGTCCGCACAAGAGAAACATTAAATTATTTCCATTTTATTTACTGCGGCATATTTTTCTTGTGTTTCGGTTATTTTTTATGAAAATCTCTTTATATTCATTTTTGGTGTAGCTATATTTTTTCTGAAGGCAGATTTAAAACTAAATTATTAAAACAAAACAATATAAAGTATAAACAATCAACGTCTTCTCCCTCAGCGGGACGCGGTAAAACTATCCAACGTTGACCAGTCCGCTGAGATAAAAAGATTAGGGTACACTGGAGTAAAGTGCCAATGAGAATTGTACCGCCTGTACCGCGTGCCAAAACTGGCACACGTCTCATAGTAGCCAGTAGTAGACCATTAACCTACTTAGAAATTCAATTGGTCTCCAGTAGATATTTTTAAGGACATCGCCTAGTTTATATCACAAATAAAATACACAGAGACCTTGTCTTAGTTCGGTATAATCAAGAAATATGTAAACTTAACTACATATATAAAAGAGAAACCGCCACAAGAGATCAATGTCATGCAAAGTAAATTCCGACAAATTCGAAATTTTTAATACTCGAATGTATAAAAAATACATGACATGCCTTCCTTTTCATGTAATCCATTGGAATATTTAAATATAGAACATGTTTCGTAGAATTTGTCACAATAATCTATAAAGGTACATCGATTCTTTAGCAAAATTTACTTTTGAATTTTTAAGCTGTTAGAACATTATCATTTTTTTTACCAAATACAGAGAACTATTAACATTTTGTATACAGCTTAATGCATTTTTAAAAGCTACTGTTTCCTTTTTGAGTGGAATAACTTATAGTAAATCAATCGGAAGTCAGTGCTCATGTTTTTAAATTGAACATCTCCAAAACTTCCTCTTGATATTTTTTTCTCTTAATTGGTTCTTCAGTTTAAAAAAAAAGCATGGGAAGGAGGATTATTTTTTTCGAGGTCTCCTCCTCCTCCAATTTTATTTTAAAGAAACATAAAGGAAGAATGCAACTGGGTAAAATAATTAAATAAATAAAGGGAGAGAAGGGGGCGAGGAGAAATTATCGAATTTTATTGAAGATATCATTTTTGCTAAAAGAAAAAAAAAGAACAAGAAATTTACCTTAAAGCATACTCAAATTGTTGACTAAGAGTTAAAAAAGTAATCTGCAATATGTTATGGGAGGAAAAAAAAGTTTTAAGGATTGAGAAGGGAAAAAAAGGGGGGGGGCAGGAAACATAAAAAAATTTAAAACATTTAACGCTATAATTTTAATTGTATAGGCAGGTATTGCATTTTTTAAGTATAAAAATAATAACAACTACCGTACTATATTTTTTGGAAGTGAAGAAAAAGTACCTACTAAGAATTATGCTGTGAAAGCTTAAGTCTAATTTTTCCCAAAGCTCTAATAAAGTTCGAGCTATAAAAGTAGCTATACTTAACGAAACGTTTTCACAAGCCGAACTGCGAAGGCTTGAACATTGTAGTAATATCAACGTATTATACTTCTAGATATAAATTATTTACATTATTTTAAGCATTAATTACACAAAATTTGTAACAATGTGTTACTTTTGCTAAGCAGAGACCAGCTTAGGAAGGTGTTTTCAAAAAGCGACCCACAAAAGAGTTACGGGGCGTTATAATTATAAAAGAATCCTTTTTATTAGCTACTATATCTACAGACTTAAAATTTAACAAACATGTTTTTTGTTCAGCTGAGATATGAGAGAAAAAAAAAGCCTTTTTTATATGTTTAATTTGTAATTCACGTAAATTTAACTTATTAAAAACTTTTTATCCTTCAATCAGTATTGCTTAATTTTTCAATTCCCCCGTGCGAAGAACGGGTATACCAGCTAGTTTCATATAAATATAAAAAAGTATGTCAAAAATAAGTTCATTTTGTTCAATTAATTCACTTTTAGTCAGTAATTTGGTATGTCTTATTGCAAATGCTTAGAAAAAAATACAAATGCTATACAATGGTTCTCAAAAGTAAACGAACATCTCAGAAATTAGCAGAAAATGTACTGTAGTTGGAAATTAATTTTTTTTAAAAAAAAAAGTCCAAGCATTTCATTATATGTGACCTGCATTTAATTCTGAAATTTAATATGATTTATATTTATAATTTTGGTTCATTCTTTTAAAATGAATATTTATACAAACATTCGACTTCGCCTCACAATCACATGATATCCTTGTCTACTTGACTGCAAGGCTATTTTAATAGACGAATATTATTTTTTCGTTGGTAACTGAAAAGTTTTCTTGCTAGGGTGAGCTGATAATGTCTTATTGTGGACGGATTTTTTCTCCATTCCATACAATTCTATTTTACTTAACCCTGCTGTTCTGTTCATATTTACTACACGTATGTATCGTTCGGGTCAATATGACCCGATTTCAAAAACTAACATTTCTTGCCGTAAGTGACGGGTGTCATTTAAGAAATGGTTGAAACAATAGTAATATAAGTTTATATATATATATATATATATATATATATATATATATATATATATATATATATATATATATATATATATAACAAGTAATATAAAAAATTAAGTCAGTTTTCCTACTTTGATCAACAACGAGAATTTTTATTTTAGTTACTTTTTATTAAATAGTTACAATTAATATAAATATGTGTATACATATGACGGAATCACAACATTAAGCGGTAATTAATTTTTATTAATTATCATTAAAGTATCGTATTGTCATCCAAAACAATCGTGTATATAAAATTTCAGTTCAACTGAATGCGCTTTAAAACGTGAGAAAAAAGCATTTTCAAGTTTTGACACGAGTCGCCAAAAATGATGCCAACGTGACTGTATTTGTAATTCTTTAAATAGTTAGTTTTAATCAATTAACTTTTATTAATTATAGTTAAATTATTGTATATTGTCATCAAAAATAATCATGTTTATAAAATTTCAGCTCAATCAAGCGCTTTAAAACGTATTTTATTAACCATTGAAAATTCCACCAAGGTAAATAAATAAATAGATATATAGAGAGTGTGAGCTAATAGTAGGAATTAAAAAATAGATTTAATAATATAAAGCATCCATAAAAATAAAAGAAAAATATTTGAAATTGCTTCTTACAATAATAATATAAAACATCTGTAAAAATAACAGAAAAATATTCAAAATTAAAACTTACTTTTATTTACAATTTGGACAGTAATATCGTACATGAGTTTTGCAAATGTGATTTGTACACTTGTAGCATAACATTTTAGTTTTGCCGTCATTGCTAGATGGACAGAGAAATTGCACCTTTCACGTTTGATACACAAGGAAGTATCTTCAGCAGATCCTGATAGTACTCTTTCTCTTTGTATTCATTTCACTATTTTTATTGAGTCCTCACTTCGTGGTAGGTTTGGCCTTGCTTCAGTGTATGGAAAAATGAGTGATTTTCCCAGTTCCTCTAAAAATAGCTTTTGTTTTGTCAATTTGTTTTCGTTCCAATCACTATGTATTGAAGTCCAAAAACAAATGCATTGTACGCAGAAGTATCACACACAAGCATGTTATAGAATACTATCTTGGGTCAGATATTTGTTTTTCTTTTACAAGTGCATGAGCTTAGAAAATGATCAAGTGTATCCGCAGCCCCTTTAGTTAAATTATAATCTAAGATCATTAAGGTTTTTTGTCAGGTCTGTTGCTAAATTCTTTGCCACGAGATGTAAAGTGCTCATAAGAATAACATTCTTGTTCTTTTTTGGGATGTTGTTGAGAACTGCAGGAAAGTAATGAGCTGTGAACTTTATTATTTAGCATTTCTTCAGGAATTTCTGGTTTATATTTTCTAATGGTACCAAGCAAAATCATTTTCCGTTTTAGAAGTTACCCTAAGTTGTAAGATGTGAAAAAATTATCACATGTAATATTGTGCCTCGAATACCCATAAGTGAGATCACACTTTACGTGCATTCCTTGATTTTCCTCTGGATTTGACCCTTGTTCTTTTCCAGTGTAAATTTGTGTTGTCAGTACATACAAAGTTTTACTGTTACATGAAGTCCATATATTGATCTCATATTTAGATGACTTACTTGTTATATGCTGTTTGAAAGGACATCGGTCACAAAATCCTACTAATTGTTCATCTATAGTAATATTTTTATTCAGATTATATAATTTTGGTAGAATTTCTATTCACTTTTCCCGGATATCCCACACTGAAGCTAATTTATCCAATTTTCTTCTTTTTTGGCGAGTGGATTTATTACCAAAAGGAATAACTATCGATACGTGCAAAATGTTTCGAGGGACGTTGTCGCACAAAATATGTTTCTGCCAGTTTCTTTATCCCATAAGCTTTTTGTTGATTGTTAATTCTCCATATGATTTATATAAGCACCCGCTAACAATAATAATCCAATATATGCTTGAGAAGTTTTACTTTCAATATTTTTCCACTTTTTCTCTAAATTTGTTCTCCTTCAATATGAGTCATCTTTATGATTTCATTTTCAATTGTAGAATAAGATACCCCCTAAAATGCACTTTTTACATCTGTTACCCTTGCCGTTGCATATCTTGTGACCCCTGGAATAGTTTTTATAATATTAGCAGATGTTGAGATTGAGAAAATGTGGCAGTGGATTCAGCTTCCATTTCATTTCACGATTGTTGGAATGAATTCACTCTTTATGGTTCATTTGTTGATTATTGGTATCAAATTCCTTGTCAGAGCTTTCACTCTCAATTTCATCACTTGTATGATCTTCATTCTCGGATACTTCTTCGCTGTCAGAAGCTTCTATTAGTTTCGCTATATCAGTGTAACTCAAATTTATGCGATTTGCCATTTTTTCTCACCCATTCGGAGGCAACACTCCTTTACTGTATATCAGAAAGTGAAATACAGCAGGAAAATAAAAAGAGTTGCAATTAAAGCAAGTTATTTGCCCCCCTGCCAATCATATCAACTTTTTGACCTTGCGCATGCTCTCTTATCATGTGACCTAACACACACATCAATGAAACAAGTTTTGAAAAAGTATAAATTAGAGAAATTATTGTTAATTTTTTTTCTTTTGATTTATTTCAAACAAAAGTTAACTTGTATGAGGTAAAAAAAGTTATTTGTTTGCATTGGGTCATATTGGCCTGAACGATACATTAGATATAAATTGAAAAATATTTCTTCGAAATACAAATAAACATAAATCCCTCTAGGAATACATATTTATATTGTTTATCTAAGATGTCAAGAAGTTTCATAAAAATATCCCTGTTCTATATTTTTTTATAAATGTTTAAATTTTATTTCGGGTCATACAAATCCGAACAGAACAGAAGGGTTAAGAGTTTAGTGAATAGTTACCTCCTAAGAATGATTAAGACTTTTTGAAGAGTTTAAAATTTCTCCGACTTACTAATATGTAGTTGAAAGACTTTCAAAGTTACACAAGACTACTCAAGCAACAAACAGAGGTCAGGCTCTTTTGAAATAAATTTAAATTTCATTGAGGAATTCTTTAGTAATTACAATATTTTTTAACATGACATATGAAAGCCCACAATAGCACAAAGTTCTCAAAAACAAAGAATATAGCAATGCAAATCCGTAGTCATAACATCGCATATGGTGAATGAAACACACATGCACACACACACAATGTGGCCATTTCAGAAACATCTCTTCAAATAATCACCCTAGATGCTTATAAACTTGTCTCATACATCTTTTCTTTTGTCATCAAATTTGGGAGTTTATTGATATTTGGGGACTCAAATTTTGTAGAAAACTCTGTGTCATTAAGATTTCTCAACCTGTTTAATATTATTGACTAAATTCACTGTTATTCGAATTCATCATTATTGACTGCAAACTAGCTTTTCGGCCACAATACCCTTCCGGCAGAGACGAGGATAAAGTCCAAATTTTCCGTAACCATATGAAGCGAAATATGTAGCATCGACTATCTTTATTCGATTTGGAAGAACATCAGCATGGCCATCTTCAAATAAAGGCTTTAACAAATATTTTATATATGTTACCTTAGGGAGCGAGGTATTCGAAAAGACAACGATATTATTTTTCCTTTCATGTTCACCGCAAAAAAAATGATAGTAAATACCTCAGAAAAATATCCAAAACATATGCGTTCTTTTTTTTTTCAAAGCCCAGAACACAAACTTTTCCTTTCATTCATTATTAAGAATTATTAAGTCATGTGAATCAGTGTTTGAAATTGGTATTTTAATGTTTATATCAATGCTTAAATATTTTTTTAAAAAGAGATTTACATTAGCGAAAGAATATTTTAATACGAAAACGTAATAAAGTATAAGAGGGATATTTCAGCTTCAATAACAATTTTCAAATAATTACAAAACCACTTTTAATTTAAATCTTAAACTGCTTGCAGATCAAGTAATTTTTTCCGTAGAATCGTAGTTGAAGTTCTTGTGTCAGAGTTCAGGATTATTATAATACCATTTGCTTTCAACTGTAGATTTCATTTATACAGGTCAGGTGGAAAAGTCTTCAACCAAGGACATTTTGTCTTGCTAAATCAAACAGTATTCTTATATAAGGACTAAAATCAGATTTCATAAGAGGTTCGTTCCAAAATTTAACTGATATTAACATAAATTTATCTATTTTTGATTTGAGCATTTCTTGTGGGGATTATTTTACTTTTGCCAGCTATGTTGCACTTATCAAAATATAAAAATACCTGTATATGGTGCATGCAACTGAAGTTTTTTCTTACAAAATAAATAAAGTTCAAGAAAATCAATGTTGTTAGAAAAATATGTATTTTATCTTTTTGAATTATTTTTTTTCAAAAAATATAGAGAGAGAAATATTTTTCTATATATGCTAGTAATGCAATGCTTCTCAATCTTTCAATATTTGTGACCCAATATTGTGAATCATAATTTTCAATGCCACCCCCCTTCCATACAAGAACAATATATATAGAATTCAACAATACTATACTTTGATGCTAAAGCTGATGCTTTGATGCTTTAACCTCTTAAGTACCATCAGCGTATAAAAACGTCTCGCTCAACCAAAACGTTAATTGTCCAGGACGTATATATACGATAATATGATAAAATACGTAAAATACAATACTTTCTGAGCCCTAATATGTATAAAATTATTCCGAAGGCTTTGGAATGCAACAAAATGGCTTTGACAGTGTTTGCAAAGGATTTACTTATTTCAGAGGATTTGCGTATTTATATGTATGTCGCAGAGAAATTATTAAATTAGAGATTTCATCAAATTCCTAATGTAGATGATTAATTCACGGAAAGATGTTAAAATAAGAACTCTGAAAGGCAGTTTCCCTAAAGAAAGTAAGTGATTTGATCAAATCCCTAACCTGTTTCAGTGAAATGATGAAATAATATTGTCAAGAGTTTAAAAGTGTTTATTTAGCAAATATGGTGCATTAGTATAAGTAGAGTAATTAATACAACAATAATCATTGAATTAAAAATTATTTATTCGAAATTAATTAACAAAATAATTAGATAATAAAGTTGGCATTTTTTTAAAGAAAGGATATTTGTAGTAGAATTTCAAACAGTTTTTTTTTAATTATATATTAATGAAGCACTTCTGAAGTATCCTGCTTTATTTGCAACACCTTTCTTTAGTTATTATTTCCCTTTTTAAAATAGTTTCTTTTTATTATCAAAAAGCTTCTTTTTTTTTTATCTAAAAGGGAGGAGTGGTCGAATTCTCTAATTTGTTTGCTTACATTTTTTTTCAATTGAAGTTTTATCCATTTTCTGATTTTCAGGCATACAAAAGTGATATATCAATCAAAAGATAATAATGCAAAGAATATAACTAAATAAATCTAAAACACGATATTTAGGTCATTTTGTTTTGGTGCGTCATGTCAGAAGCCCGGTGCTGCCTGACACGAACGAGAAGAGGAGGGAGGTAAAAGGGAGTGGAAAAAAGCGAAAACAGAGCTCAACAAATGCTGACGTTCATTTCATCATTTCACTAAAACAGTTCAGGAATTTGATCAAATCACTTACTTACATCTGGGAAATGACTTCAAAGAGACGTTATTTAAACTTCTTTCGCGTGAATTGATCATCTCTCTTTGGAATTTGATGAAAACCCTAATTTCATAATTATCCTGCGACATGTGTGTGTATATATATATATATTCCTTTTTTTCTTCCCCCTTTCCCAAGACATCACAAACACGCGCCTGCATGGAAAGGCGCTCATTGGGGAGTGAATCGTGTAACTTTTAATCCGCAGTTTTGAGGTTAATTATAAACCGTACAAATTACCAAGATAAGTGTTAATTTTTGTATATATGTAATTTTATATATAACAAGCCCATGGGGTGACTGATAATTATTAGACTTGTTCTTAACTTTATATTGTTCAAATAATTATCAAATACCTGTGCAATGCTAATACATGTATAGGCATATTATAGCAGTGTAAATGTGTATTTTATATTTTTATTATGTCAGAATGTATTTTGATTGCTTACTTTCAGTAAACTAATAATTTTTTAAAATATTTTGTTTGCTTTTTTTCTATATGGTCGCGCCCCCTCGTAAAGTTATCACGCCCCCTAGGGAGGTCCCACAGTTTGAGAAACGCTGCAGTAATATCGTACTTGAATGGACTATATAAATTCCAGTTTTATAAAATAAACTGCAGCTGTGTGTAGTTCATTTGCTAATTATAAGAGCTGGGCTTTGTGTGTGCGTATGTTTCCCTTCATTACCCACGAATATAATCTTATATATACCATCTAATTTAAAGCGTAACAATATGCAAAAGTATTACAATAGTTGGTCACTGTTGTTATACTTTTGCATAACTTTTATCCATAGTATTTCATTAGCAAACTCTTAGTCTTTGGAACTAATTTTTTAGGGTTAAACATAGTATCAAGGTGCCAATCTCCTCCTATATTTGCCTATTTACTTGTAAGATTAAAAATAATTTCTAAAAATATAAAACTTATAAATACTTAGATTGATATCTATCTACCGAGAAGTAAAATAATAATAAAAAAAATTCTAGACAATTTAAAAAATTATAAATGAAAAATCTGTTCGGTAAATTAGTTCGAGCAAACATATCAAAAAGGTCCTGCAAAAAATGACTGTCGCAGGGAAGCATAAAGGTGAGAAAAATGCTTAACAATATTTAAAAGGAACATTTTAAACTTTACATAAGGAAATATAAAAACAATATAAAAATTCTAAAATTTAATATTTCACTGGAAACAAAAATGTGAACAATTAAAAAAAAAATAGTTGGCGTAAACTAAATGAATTTAAAGAAAATAAGGAAAGGGAGAATTAAGAAATCAAAATAGTATAAATAATAACAATAAATTACGAAAATGAATAAATTACCCCTCTCTTAAAATATGACATATTACTACCGGGTGGGCAAAAAGTCCGTAAAAACTTTAAAAATTCATAAAATCCGGAGAAATGAACGAAAAAAAAAAACTGTTTGCAGGATCAGCATTAGTATGTCACGGGATTTTTTTTAAGCTAGAAAAAATAGTTCGAAAACCATCCGGTAGGTGGCGCTGTTACAAGCGTATGTGGTGCAAATATGCAAATTAGACGGTTATAAAAACCTTTGCTCTCAATGAATCCACATTCATTTCACCATTACAAACAGTGAATGTGAACAAGGATGCTCAGTGCCCCGGATAAAGCTTTGTTGGCGAAATTATTTTACATGAACGAGGAATCAGCGACCATTGCCTTGCGCAAATTCCGAGTTCAGAAAAATGTGAAGAGTGGAAAAGGCCCTTTAACACCTGCAGGTCTCTTAAAGCTTGTTAAACGTTTTGAGGAAACTGGAAAGTTGGAGGATCGAGCACAAGCCGGACGACCATGCTTGAAAGAAGCACGTGCACCCTGCATTGCTGTCAAAATGGAAGCGATTGCGTCCGAAGCAGCTTCAGGGACCAGCAGTGCTCGTGAAGCTGCCAGTCGATTGGGCTTACCACCATCATCTGTCAGCAATATTCTTCGTCGACTCCTCCAGCTGTATCCATACAAATTGCAATCGTGCCATGAACTTTTGCCAGCAGATTCCGCACAGAGGGAAGCATTTGCGAAGTGGGCCTTCTCTAAAATGGAACAGGATCCCCCTGGGTTTTTAACATCTTGTGGACATATGAAGCTCATTTCTCGCTTCATGGTGACATTAACAACCATAACTGTCGCATTTGAGCGACCTCTAATCCACGTGAGAACACACAGAAGCTTTTGCATTCCCCAAATGTGACAGCATGGTGCGGTTTCACGGGTTCATTTATCATTGGACCCTTCTTCTTTGAAACGCAGTGCCCAGTAAATGGATGGATAACGGAAATGGTAAATGCTCATCGTTATCTAACGCTTCTGCGGGAGACTGTCGTGCCATGTTTAATTCAACGAGGTCAGATTTCGAATGTCACGTTCATGCAGGATGGAGCAACCAGTCACACAGCTAACCCGGTTAAGACATTCCTGATACAGACGTTCGGGGAAGACAGAATCGTTAGCAGGCGCTGCAGGTACCCATGGCCTCCTCGGTCTCCAGATTTAACACCGGCAGACTTCTGGTTGTGGGGATATTTGAAATCTCGCGTGTATCTATCCGGTCCATCAAGTCTGCCGGAACTGAAAGATGCGATCCGCAGAGAAATATTCTCCATACATCCGGACACGTTGCACTCTGCCGTTGCTGGTTTGTCACTCGTCTGGAATGTCTTCTCCCTTGTGGTGGTGGTCATGTGGAACATATTCTGGTGTAATAAAGTTGTGAAAGTTTTCTGTTCATTATTTATGCATTGTTTCTTTGATTTGCGTACATCAGTGCCACCTACCGGATGATTTTCGAATTATTTTTTTTTTCTAGCTTAAAAAAAATCCCGTGACATACTAATGCTGATCCTGCAAACAGTTTTTTTTTCGTTCATTTTTCCGGATTTTATGAATTTTTAAAATTTTTACGGACTTTTTGCCCACCCGGTATTTCTACTAAAAAACAGAAGTAACACAAATTGTAAAGATGAATGTTTGAACAACTACGAGCAACTGCTAGACCGTGGAACATGAACGTATTCAATGCAACAGAGAACATACGTGAACTGTTGATTCTGAAACAGTCGTATGTACTTACTATATTTGTACGCTGCCGAGTGTCACGCCATCGAGGGACATGATATCAACACGAGAACCCAATCTCATGGAATTGCGGGATAATGTTTCAATAGCCAATCCACTGATATTGTGGGAAGAGCAGATCATCAGCATTTATTCTCACTTTCAATCGGCGTGTAGGGTAAAATTCATTTATACGGCTGGCGTCGCATGGTTGATTTTTTTCCTTCTACAGTGGTAATAAACGCGTGTTAGCGTTGCAATGATCGTACCCCTGAAGTCACTTCCTCATCATCTTGTCTACCTAAAGCTGTAGGAGGGAACGATGAATGTGTGTGTATGTGACCAAGATATCCATGATAAATCTAATTTATTATTATCAAAGATAATATTCTAGAACAAGTAATCTAAAAGAGGGAATCCTTGGAGTGATATAAAGAAAGCAACTACCTTATATGAATAAGGGCACGGAATCCGAATCGATTAGCTTTAATGAAACCTATCCTATAATTCTAGATTCACTAATTTTGTCAAGTAGCTAAAATCCGTCCTTTAGTAATGATGCATAATTCTAACTCTTAACATAGTAACTTTGCTTTCAGCGGCTCCGCTCCTTCTGACCTACGATTAATAAACTCTAACTTTATATACACTAACTAATTTGCGTCTCATGGTTTCTTCTTGAGAGGGATGGCTGTGAAATAAATAAGATTGCTGACCCAAAGATTCCCCAAGAGGATTAGTTGTTGAAAGTCGGGTGAAACTTCGTCACAGCGTCATCTTTTGGCTCCAATGAAGTTGCATGTGTCGTCTACACATTTATCGAATCATTTGCTTAAGTAAGAACTGTTGCATCGATTGTAAAAAAAAATCAATTCTCCAGTTAAGTTGGTGTCGGTGTTTCATTAATATGTTTCTTAGGTCTTAGTAAAGGCCCCAAAAATGTCTCGGCGTTCCACAGGTAGATCGCAATCTACTTAATGCTCATCCCTATTATAGATCATGGATATCCAAAAAAAAAATTTCTGATCAAAACGAAAATAAATGTAGGAAGTATCCCATTATACACACAGCTGGATAATTGCTAAGGACGGATAACACTATCATCCATAGCAACCACAAAATAAAAGGAAGCAAAATGTGGAAAATTAGAATAAGTGCGGGATATTAGTAACAAGAAGTATGAGTATGCAAATTTTTTCCACGTCTGTTCATCACGTGATAGCGTTCATAAGAGCTTTAAAGGTTTTGACGCGTGCGGACAGTTGTTGTTTCAAGTCAAAGTTTTACAGGAAAGATTTAATAGACTAACTTAAAATTTTTGGCATGTCTTCCCGACATCACATAGATTATTTTATGCGTGGCCGAATTATTGAAAAGATCGAGGAAGGGCGAAAAATAACAGATGTTGCCAGGGAGTTCGACATCGCTCACAGCGTTGTTTCACGGCTCTGGAAGTCATTTAAACCTACTGGAATGTGTAGTATACGGCACGGGGGAGGTCGTGTTAGAAGTACGACGCCTGCAGAAGACAGATATATCGTCCTATCAGCAAAAAGGAACAGGCGCACCACAGCTCAGCAGGTGGCAAATCAGTTTCTTGCTGCCTCAGGAAAGCAGATCTCCCGAAAAACTGTTGCCAGACGTTTGAGGGGAGGAGGACTATACGCACGCAGACCTGTTGTGTGTGTCCCATTGACCAGACAGCACCGTACTGCCCATTTGTAATGGTGTCGTGAGCATCACAATTGGACTGAACAGGACTGGAGCATGCGTACTATTCTCGGATGAGAGTAGGTTCAGTCTGTCATCGGATTGTAGACGCCAACTGATCTGGCGCGAGAGTGGTACTGCTTATCGTTCAGAAAATATCCAGGAAAAGGACCGATATCGGACATGCAGTATCATGGTGTGGGCCGGCATCATGATCAATGGTCGCACGCGCCTACATGTGGTTGCGAATGGGACTATGACGGGCCAACGATACATTGATGAAGTTCTACTTCCTCATGTTCGTCTTTTCCGTGGTGCTGTCGGTGATAAATTTGTTTTTATGGATGACAACGCAACATGTCATTGAACACTCGCTGTTCAGGATTGTCTAGACAGCGAGGGTATTCAACGTCTCGTATGGCCAGGGCGTTCTCCAGATCTAAACCCCATTGAAAATGTGTGGGAGGCTTTGGGGAGGCAAGTTGCTGGTCGAAACTATCCTCCGACAAACAAGAACACCCTCCTCCGTGCACTCACAGAGGAATGGGATAAATTGCCTCAACAGCTGCTGGATAATGTTGTGCAAAGTATGGTACGACGTGTGAAATGTTGCATCACACTCCACGGTGGACATATCCCGTACTGATACCTTTCTTTAAGGTGCCTGCTGACTTTTAGATGCATTTTTCCTTTTCTCCGTACGTAGATCAAGTGAACATTTTTTTTCTTTCAAATGTTTCACAGCTTTTGTACTTTCCAGAACAATAAATATTCTTTATTCTAATGTCTGAACAGTGTGGCAACTATATTTTATCCTACTAGGCCTCATGTCTCGCTTAATGTTATGCTACATAGCAATTGTCCAGCGCAGTGTATATATCATTTTTAATTTCTCTACTCGAGAAATAAAAATATTTGAATACTAATGATTCAAGTATATATATATATATATACTATATATATATATATATATATATAGTTATATACTGAGTTAACTTCTCTTTTTTTGTAAAGTTCTTCATTTTCTCATTTCAAGAGGAATAACTCTTTACATTTTCAATGTCACGTCGTGTGTGTATACAGATCATCATCTTAGATCATCCAATTATTTTAAGACAGTTATCTGATACTCATTCTAAATAAAAAGAAACACTCGAAACTCTATGCCCTTTCTAGAATTAAAAAAAATGTATTCAATTTCTTGGATATGTTATAACCAGAAATAAATAAAATAGCATAAAATGCTGAAATGTAGTTTTTGATTTCTCACACAAATTCGAACTTTTTTTTAACTATACGCACTGTTAAATATATATATATATATATATATATATATATATATATATATTAATATATATATTCAGCATCTCGAATAACAAAAAAAAAAATATTCAGTATGAAGATAAATTATTTTGAGAGTGTGTCAAAATACAAGGTTGGCTCAGAAATGTCTATGCGTTTTGCTGTGAATTACCATCATATAATAATTTGCTATTTACTTACGTAAAAAAAGCTCATATTTGCTCAGTCCATGATGTTACTACACCAACAGAAATGCATAATGTTTGTTCTAAGACTAAAAACCGATGGAAAAGCAAGAACGAAATCAGTTTTTAATTGTAGTTATTTAATTTTAGTTCTTAAATTTCCACATTAAACCATTCAAGAATTGATTCTGTCTATTAAGTAACAAGTGTACCTTAAAAAAAATACAAACTTTTTTTTCATTTTCTAACTCATTTTAAGCTTTTTCCCGTCTTATTTGATAAGCTTAGCATTTTTCGCTGGCCTTAAAGAATTTACTTACACAGGACACAATTTTTTTTAAAAAAAAAAAATGACTATCCTTCTTATTAATTATAAATATCATTTTAGAGTAATGAGGCCGTATTGGCTATTGTGACATAAGGTACGAACAGCTCCATGAAGTGGTGATAATGACGAAAGGACACGAAAACAAAATCTGACATGATGTCATATATTACATTTACAAAATGAGTCTTGCACGATAAAAGTCTCATTTTGTAAAAAAAAAAGGCGCAAATTTAAACCATACAAGAAAATAATGGATAGAATGTTGAACATTTCTTGAGGAAGTCTCGCGGCAGTTAAAAACTGATTTCGCTGTTGCGTTTTCATCGGTTTTTAGGCTTTGAACAATTTGAAAATAATTTTATTTTATTTTTAGTGCAATGTCAACTAAGAGTGTCACCATAGCTGACCCCCCAGTGGTGGTCCCCAACATCCGGGTCGTGAACTGATCCGTGGATCAAATAGTAACGGACCCCCATGGAACATTAAATTATTTCTTTTTTATTTACTGTGGTGTATTTCTCTCAGGTTTGCGCAACTTTCCATGGAAATCGCTTTAAATTCTATGTTAAATCTTTTTATATTCATTTTTAGTGTAAATGTATTTTATTCTGAAGGTATATTTAAATACAATTAAATTAAAATTATATAATAAAAACAATCTAAAATATAAACAATCCCCGTCCTACCCTCAGTGGGCTGCAGTAAAATTATCAAGCGTTTACGTATCCGCGGCGATAAAAAGGTTGAGGTTTTTGCACAAGGCGATTTGAAAATCAATTTTTTTTGTTGACAGTAAACTTACTTAAAAAACAATATAAAAGAAAAATTTTTAAGTCAATTCCTACTTAGATCAACAAAGAAACATTTTATTTTAGCTACTTTTTATTAAATAGTTACAATTAATATAAATATGTACACTCACATGTCCATAAATTAAGGATAATGAAGTTCAGGCAAAGAAAGAGACAGAAACAAAACAAATTTGACTTACTTGTAAAGTGTATTTATTAAACAAAAGGTAAAGAGCAAGAAAGATGCTATAAGTTTGACATAATTAATAAAAATTGCGAATTTACTCCTTGGAGCAAATTTCAAAAAAGAAACTATTTACAAAAAACAGTATAACATGGTTAGTATGATGGTAAATACGGAGTATGTCTCCCGAATGATGCAATACAGGCCTTACAACGCCTAGGCATGCTGAGTATCAAATTATCAATCTGATCTTAGGGAATATTACACCACTCATCAAGCAATGCCTTCCGAAGTTCCGGTAGACTGGTAGGAGGGGGTTGACGGGCTGCAATTCGTCGGCCAAGCAAATCTCACACATGCTCTATTGGATTCAAGCTCGGTGAGTATGCTGACCAATCCATACGGGTGATATCCTCCGATTCAAGGCATTCGTCTACAATGTTTGCACGGTGAGGACGGGCGTTGTCATCCATAAACAGAAATTCAGCACCCATGGCACCCCAAAACAAACGTACATGTTGTTCCAGAATGACGTCCTGATAGATGAGGCCTGTCATCGTTACACTCTGAACATGCAGGTCAGTTCTGAAACCAAGAATAATTCCTCCCCAAACGAGCCATCCTGCACCACCGTAACGGTGTCGTTCAATGGTGTTCTCTTGGGGGTAACGGATACCTGGCGCTCTCCATATTAAAGTCCGGCGAGAATCAGACTGCAAACTAAACCTTAACTCGTCGGAAAACATCACACAAGACCACTGTTGTGGGGTCCACAATGCATGCTCTCTACTCCAGGCTAATTGCAGGGGACAGTGAGTTGCGGTAAGTGGAACACATCTGACAGGTCTACGAGCATGTAGACCAATGTGCCCTAAACGTCTGTACACGGTCTGCCTTGAAACTGTAGCTGAAGACAGCTGACGAAACAGGTCTGATGTTGCGCTCCGTCTGTTTCTTTTGGCAGTAACTGCGAAATACCGGTCCTCATTCGGCGTTGTAACTCGGGGGCGACCTGTGCTGTAACATCTACTCACATTACCATCATCTTGGAATCGTTGCCAAAGCCTGGAGATGACACTCTGGGCGATTCCAAGTTCCTCGGATACTTCCAGCTGGGTACGTCCACATTCCAGTCTTCCAATAACTCTGCAACGTAAAAAAATCATCCAAATGCTTCCTTTGTGCCATAACTATGCGGTTATTGCATTGAAAGGATTTTAAAGCGCCTGTGAACAATTTTATTTCTTTGCCACCATTCCTTACATCCCCTCTCTTACACTCTCGTCATTCTGACGTACTATCCGCGCAATCTGGTGGTTTCCTGTAATTTGCATATTGTTACGTAGATCCGAGGGTTCGATGATTTTATGAAAAAACAATCACGAAGAAAAAATAATCAGTTCTTTAAGAGCGAAGCGAATTTATTATAGAAAATCCAATCCTTTCAATACAGGATTAATCGGCAATATTCACAGGGTAAATATCCGAAGGTCTTCACACCTTCAACAGCAATCAAACACAATAACAGTGTTTAAAAAAATACACGTAAGTAAAGATTATTCACAAGCACAGCCGAGCTAATCTCGCTAGTCAAAACAATCCTCACTACTCGCTGGCTTAATCAAGACTCTTCGCCGGTACGGCCTGCATCCTTTTTATATGCACGACAGAAAATAATATAACCACTAGAAATATAACCACTCGTGTCATTGAACGTGACACTAGTGGAGAGATCTACTACTTTCTAGAAGATTCCAGAGGGTTCTGAACTCGCCAAAATGGTCGCCAATGACGCCAAAATGGTCACCAAAGTCGCCAACTTGGTCGCTAAAAAATGATACCAACTTGGCTCTACCGCCAAGATTTCGCCAAGTTCTCATTAAATCGCCATTATAACGTAAGGGGCGGCATTGCTTGTGAATAGTACAATTTTAACATGAAATAAATATAACATAGAGTAATATAAATGCATTAAACACTCAAATACAAATTATTTACACTATTTACACAAAATTCGTAACACTGCCCCCTCCTCAAAGACTGCACGTACCGGGCAGTACAATCCTTGAGTAAGAGGCATCTATTTACAGGCAAACTACTCGCATAATAATCACATATAAAGTTACAAATGTATTTCACAGGATATACAATACAAAAAAAAATTAAAAGTACACGAAGAGATGTAAACATGAATTCCAATATTAAAATAAAACTAATAAATTAGAAAAGAGAGAAATAATTTACATTATTTACAAAATAATTAATGACCATGGTCTGAACTTAAGGAGGATCTTATTAATCTTCGCCAAGATAAGGGGCTAGCCTATTGTAATGTATTACTTTCGGTTTTGAGTGTGATGATTTCTGTATCCGCTCCACAACGTCATTCATTCTTTTTAGGACTGTTTAAGGACCTTCCCAGTTTGTCTGCAGCTTTGGAGAAAGTCCTTTGCTACGTTTCGGATTCCATAACCACACTTTGTAGGCACTCCTGTAGGCAAGCAGGAAAAATGGCAATCTCTTGTCCCAGTCCTTTTGATTACTGGATACCAGGAGAGGGGGAAAGTTTAGGATGATTCGATTGAACCTCTCTACCATGCCGTCAGACTGAGGATGCAAAGCTGTTGTCCTGGTTTTGTCGATGGCGAGTATTTCACACAGTCTCTTCCAAACTGCAGAATCGAAATTTCTCCTTTGATCGGAGTGCAGTTGTAGAGGGGCCCCGAATCGTGAGATCCAGTGTTGAACTAGAACCTCTGCAACAGTTGAGGCTTCTTGGCCGGGAATAGGATAGGCTTCAAGCCACTTAGTGAAGTAGTCCATAACTACCAAGATGTTGTTGTTGCCATCTGATGATCTCGGAAGTGGGCCTAGGATGTCAAATGCTATTCGTTCGAAAGGCACTCCCACATTATACAGCTGCAGTCTTCTTCTAGTGCGTTTTCTGGGACCTTTGCGAGCAGCACAGGGATCACATATGCGACAACACTTTTCCACGTCACTTCGCACATTGTACCAGTAGAAGCGCTCACGAACTTTTTGTAAGGTCTTCATAACACCAAAATGACCTCCAGTTGGACTGCCTTGGGGTTCCTTAAGGACTGTTAAAACTCTTTTTTGGGAGTATTAATTACCACCTGAATGTTTTTCCGTCGTCAGACTCTCATTTTCGATATAAAACACCATTTCTAAGATGGAGAGAGTCCCAAAGAGCCCAGTAACGCTTCCTTGTAGGATGGAAAGGGGCGATGTCTTGCCAGCTGGGCTTTTCGTCAGACGACTCTTTGAATTCTATGATTGTTTTATCTCGGGATCAGTCCATTGATCTTTACGGACGCCCTCGTCACTCCACGGGTCTGATTCTGATGTTGATGGCGTTGTAACTTGGCGGACTACTGGATCTATCGCGCCAAATTTCTTTTTGATTCTCCAGCTGTATTTACTGTTCTCTGTACAGGGTCTTCTCGAAGGGGCTTTAATATTTCCATCTGCTGATCCTTTTTGGTGACTACACACTTTCTTTGACTCGATACCATTTGTACGGTGCGGATCTTTCTGATTTACTCGAGGACAGTTATTTCTTAGGTGTCCTGCTCCCCCGCACCCCCAGCACTTGTTGCTGCGATCTTTCTTATTGTTTCTGGGGAAGTTAGTTCTGAGATGTCCTGATTCACCACACACCCAGCACGTGATGCTACGTCTCCTCCGGTTCTGACGTTCAGCTATTAAAGCTTGCATTTCCTCTTTCAGTTTCTCAATTCCCTTTATACATCGAGATTCACAGGGCTCATCTGCCGTCACTCTAGCTTCTTGGATGGAATGGTGGTCTATGCAACTGGATTGAATGGCGGTCTATGCAACTGGATTGAATGGCGGTCTATGCAACTGGATTGAATGGCGGTCTCAACTTTCAGGGCATATAAAAGTGCAGATTTAAGATCTTTGAAATCTGCCATTCTTACAGCCATCTGGATTTCTTAATACTTTAGCCTGTCCACGAAATACTCGAGACAAATCATTTCTCGCACATTTGCTGAGAAATCAGAAAAGGCTAAGGAGGTGAGCCTTTGCATTTCAAAGGCATACTCCTGCAAACTTTCTTTGGGTTTCTGATGTCTTGTTTTCATCTGCAGGCGTGCATAGTCTTTGGAGAATTCTGGCTGAACCGAAGATTCAGAGCATTATAAAGTGAGTTCAAATTCAGCAGCTCTGTGTCGGTAAGAATCTGCAAAACTTCAGCAGCTTCTCCTCTAAGGGATGCTACTAGCTGACATGCTTTGACCTCTTCAGTCCATCGGTTGGCTTCAGAAATTATACCAAATTGAATCTTGTACACCTCTCAGTTGGTTTTTCCATCATAGGTGTACCACTACATTGCGGCTTTAAACACTTAAGAGCCACCATCGTATTTAAACTTCTCCCTTGACACTGATGAGGCCGGTACAGGTACTAGAGCAGCAGGGACAAACTTGCTTTCGTTCGTCACATTCCCGCAAGCTAGGAGCTTCTTTTCAAAATCTTCTACTCGTTGTGAAATAAGGCTAAAATTTCCAGCCACTCTTTTATATCTTTCCTCAACTTGCTCTATTTTCTTTTCTAGAATATTTCTCAGCTCTTGTCTTTTCTCAACATTTTCAATAATGTTTTTCAAGGTATTGATGCCTTCCAACAAAGCCTTCTGTTGTTCATCCATCGCTTCTGTTATTGGCATAAAATCCCACTTCTGACACCAAACTGTTACGTAGATCCGAGGGTTCGATGATTTTATGCAAAAACAACCACAAAGAAAAATAATCAGTTCTTTAAGAGCGATGCGAATTTATTATAGAAAATCCAATCCTTTCAATACAGGATTAATCGGCAATATTCACAGAGTAAATATCCGAAGGTCTTCACACCTTCAACAGCAATTAAACACAATAACAGTGTTTAAAAAAATACACGTAAGTAAAGATTATTCACAAGCACAGCCGAGCTAATCCGTAGTCAAAACAATCCTCACTACTCGCTGGCTTAATCAAGACTCTTCGCCGGTACGGCGTGCATCCTTTTTATATGCGCGACAGAAACTTCTAGAAATATAACCGCTCGTGTCATTGAGATCTACTACTTTCTAGAAGATTCCAGAGGGTTCCGAACTCGCCAAAATGGTCGCCAATGACGCCAAAATGGTCGCCAATGACGCCAAAATGGTCACCAAAGTCGCCAACTTGGTCGCCAAAAAATGTTGCCAAGGTTTCGCCGAGTTCTCATTAAATCGCCATTATAACGTAAGGGGCGGCATTGCTTGTGAATAGTACAATTTTAACATGAAATAAATATAACAGAGTAATATAAATGCATTAAACACTCAAATACAAATTATTTACACTATTTACACAAAATTTGTAACAATATTCTTCTTGAAGATGTGTGTGATAATTCTATAGGTGAAATTTTTGTTTTAAAGTTCAATTTCCGTGTGATTCTGAATTATCCTTAATTTATGAACATGAGTGTATATACATATGACAGAATCACAACATCAAGTGGTAATTAATTTTTATTTATTATCATTAAAGTATCGTATTGTCATCCAAAATAATCGTGCATAAAAAATTTCAGTTCAACTGCATGCTTTAAAACGTGAGAAAAAAACCTTTTCAAGTTTTAACACAAGTCTCCAAAATGGTCGCTAAGTCACCAAAAATTATGCCAACGGTTTGTATTTGTAATTCTTTAAATACTTAGTTTTAATCAATTAATTTTTATTAATTATAATTAAATTATTGTATTGTCATCCAAAATAATCATGTATATAAAATTTCAGCTCAATGGAGTAACTTCATGGACAGACTGACGCCAGTCAGTAATCACGTGATTCGAACGTCAATAAACAGCACTTGCGAATTTATAGCATTGGTTTTCCTATATGTTTGTTGACGTCGTTCTTATGTCTTAATTTTATCTAATTAAAAACATATGATATCATTGTATTTTTCGCATTATTCTAGTATACATATTAGTTAGGAAATATTTTTAACAACTCTTTGACATAATTTTTGTTTTATTCTACTTTATTTATCTAATTAAGTATTCGTCTGCTTCGTTAGTGTTAGCTGGGATATTTATTTATATTTCTTGATTCATTTAGATATAGCTCTTAGTTATTTAAGTTATTAATTAATTTTGTAGTTCTTTATTTCATATTTTTTCTCAAGAATGGCTCATAGCATATAGGTTCGAAAACGCTTCTTTTGAAAAATTTCAATTTGTACAAAATATTAAATTACAGTGCGAAGTTTTCCAGTGCCACTGGAAATCGAAATGTTGCTGCAAATTTATCGAAAGGATTAAAATTATTCGACGATAAATTCGTAAGCAAGATATCATTTACTGAGCCTGATTTCTTAATGAATGATGATTTTTATATTCAAGGCTTTGTTAAAGCCGAAATGAAGAAGAAAGTGACGTACAAGCCATCTGTTCAAATCAGAACAACTTGTCAGGTAAGTTAAAAATTATTTTGTTTTAATTTAGGAACATTTTTTAAAACGATTATGATTGCATTACTATTTACTCTTTTATGCTTTAATATAACTCATTGTTTTAAAATACAAAATAGGATTCTATGTATTAACATTGATAGTTATTTAATTAAAAGTTGATTCCCCAAAAGATAAAAAGAAATGTGAATGGGCTAATTTATATTTTTTTAATAGCTACATTATTAGTGATAAGTTTAAAGTTTTTGATTCTTATTTTTTAGAGTAGCATTGAATATCAATTGCATTGTTTTTTATTTTAATGAATATGCATTATCAAGCTTTAGTCATTCTATAATTATTGCTATTTATGAGTAAATTCTAATTTGATTCCAACACATTAAAAGTAAACACAAGAAATGCCAAACCATTTTGAAAAAGAAATGTAAATTTTTCATTTAAAACTTCAATTCAATAAGGAGTAATATTGTGTAAACATTAAGATTCTTCCAAATTGTTAGTAATTTTTCTTATAAGGCATAGTATTTTTAATTCAAATACTTTATGACGTGTTTTTATAAACTGTTAATTTTTATTTATTTGAAATTTTCATTTACATGATTTATTTATTTAAATTTTAAATTATGGTCTTTATTTAAAATAATTGAATTTAAACTGAGCTGTAAATTAACTTTAGCATAAATTTTTCAAAATGTATTAGTCAGTAGACGGATATGTAAATACCGAAAACTTATATGAATTTGCAATCTAATTTAAAATTTATTACTTTAATATTTAAAATTTTTTAAAACTTTTTAGATTATAAGTGCAACATGTACTTGTCCTGCTGGAGGCACTCCAGCATTTTGTAAACATGTTTTCGCTTTACTGCATGCAATCAATGATTACATAGCAAAAAAACTGTATGAAGCGCCAACAGAAAGATTAGACTTGGCACCAACCAAAACCTGTTAAAATGGTTCCCCAGACATTAGAAGAAGTATTTATGCGCGAACCAGCAATAGCAATTGAGAATGAAATTGGGTTTGATTTCACAGCAGCTCCTTTTTTACCTCTCCCTTGATGGAAGTAGTTTTATATAAAGTACATAATTACTTCTGTTACTTTATTTTGAAGATTTATAACATAAGTAAAACTTAAGTTTATTAAGATATTTAACCATTGAAGTATTTTCTAAGTAACTTATTTAAAAACTTGACTTAAACTTAGCAAAAATTTTGAAGTACTTACATTTCAGTAGAAATAGAGGGCTTGCATCTTTCCAGAATTCTTCCAGAAGATGGACTTTTTGTAAACACAAAATTTGTAGGCACTGATCCAGGTTTTAAGTGCCTGCGATTAGTAAAATTTTGGTATTCGAAACATTCCTCTTCGAAATGATCCGAACATAGTACAGAAGTATAAGAAGGTATGAATTTTTCCCGCCTAATCTTTGCTATCCATGTTTTCAATAAATTTGGATTTTTTAAAGGAAATTGGAAGAAAGTTTTGTTTCTGCAATTGTCTTTCTTTTTGGAGTTATTGCATCCATATGCTGCACAGTATGTCATTTCTGAGCGTCAAAAAAGAATAATTAACTAAAGTTTAAGAGCAAGATAGTTGTAAACAAATGGCGCCGCCTGCACATGCGCAAGAGCTGAACTGGAATCATGTGATCGTGACGTCACATGAATTTAGTCCATTGAGTGCTTTAAAATGTATTTTATTAATGATTGAAAACTCCACCAAGATAAATAAATAAATGTATAGAGAGTGTGAGCTAATATTAGAAATTGAAGAAGTATTGTTGACTTTATCTGCAATTCATGCTTCATTCGGTTACCCATGTCACTGCTACCTGAACTCATGTACATTTTTTATGTGTAAAGCGTCATCTATTGCTAAGATTTTGAACTATTTTCTCTTTCTTTTTTAATTTTTTTATTTTTAAGGCATGATCTGTGGTTCTTTTTAATAGCTTTTTGAAAGCTAGATTTTCATTATACATAATTACTCTGTCAATTATTTTATAGGCTCACAATCAATTACTTCGATAGAACAGTGCCACTTTTAATTTCTAAGAGTTTGTGTATGTGTTAGCATTTTTTTTTTCTTTTATAACGTTTATTTTATGTCTGCTTTGCTGTTTGATTTATGTATATGAGATGATTTCATTTTGTGGAAAAATTCCTTTTGTTTATACATTATCACCGAGGAAGGGAAAAATTCTCTGGATATTCCAGACAGCTTTATTTAATTTTTTTTCTTCTTTTATAATAACGAGTCTCATTTTTCCTCTCAAAATCATTCAGACGACTACCTCTATAGTTATTTTTAAAAAAATTTATCATGCTTTTATTAACTCGCTTTCTTGTTTTTCTGGGTGGAATTTTGTAATTGATTTTAACCTAACTTTCCGATCAGCTACATACTTGAAATTTAGACCACAGCTCAGAAGTGTATGACAATGGATGAAAATGTGAAAAAAGAAGTTACCACGGCCCCGAAGAGATGGACCCCGATTTCGATGGGACCCGTAACTCCAGGACTTAAAGGAATTTACATGAACAAAGACCACCTGTCGATAGTACGGGTCGAGTTGCGTCTACGTATTCAATTTCGTGGCTCTGGAATCAAAGAGGGTCCCCATGTTACCATGTTTTTTTTACTAACTCGCATTCTTTCTTGTCTGTCTGTTCTGTCGAGGTGGAATTTTGTAATTGATTTTAAACTAACTTCCCGATGAGCTGGAGACTTGAAATTTGGACCATAGCTCAGAAGTCGATGACAATGCATGAAAATGTAAAAAAAGAGGTTCTAGTCATAAACCCGGGGCCCCGAAGAAGCTTGTATGTCTATCCGGGTGGAATTTTGTAATTGAGTTTTACTAACTTCCCGATGAGCAAGAGACTTGAAATTTGGACCATAGCTCAAAAGTCAATTACAATGCATGAACATTTAAAAAAGAAGAAAACGAAAAAGACGGGGAAATTATGCTTTTTAGTCTGTTATAAAAAAATATGGTACATCAAAATATTTTTTATATACTATACTTTTTTTTTTTTGCTGAAAAACATTACACACATTTCAGCATAATTGTAAGATTGCGATAGGCGAGTGGTCATGGTTGAGAACTCTTAGACACTGTTGTTTCTGTAGCGTCCCGATACCACTGACGTAGCTACGAGAATTAGTCGGAAAATAAGTTTCCCTTGTCGACTGTGGTCAGAGTTGTGTATGAAAGCCGAAAAGTAGAATGAGACATTAAAAATAAGACATAAGTTTATTTTTCTACTTAAGTACCAAGTACATTGAGACATTTGTCATATCGCTCGATAAGCTCCAAAAAGCCCTCCAGGAAAAACTCAGAGCTTTGCATAAGGAAGGACAGTTTAACGGCTTGTTTGACTTCAGCATTGCTTCCAAAGCTCCTTCCACCGAGATTCTTCTTCAAGGCCGGAAACAGATGAAAGTCACTTGGTGCGAGATCAGGACTGTATGGCGGATGGTGTACGCGCTCCAAGTGACGTAATGGAGAATACTTGGCCCTCCCCTCGTAACCCAAACCGCATCTCACAAAGACCGAACTACCTGATATCAGAAAGGTTTTGGGCCCCTCCCCGTGATAGTAATATGTACGTTACGCCACTGCACGCTCCCCACCAAGAGTTGCTATACGGTTTTGCGTTGCCGTAGCCGAGTCACCCAACAACAAAGCGTTAGATCTGAGAAGCCTGGATCATTTTCTCCAAATTGCGTCTTTTAATTTCGACAGGGTGTTCCAGTACCACGTAGCATGTACCCAATGTACTAACGAATGATGTATCGGCGTCTTGCGTGTTCAGCTGCTGTGTCGTATTTCGCCCATAGCCGTTAAACGCTTCTTCCTTATGCAATGCCCTGAGTTTTTCCTGGAGGGCGTTTTGAAGCTTATCAAGAGGTATGAGAAATGTCTCGATGTATTTGGTACTTAAGTGGAAATATAAAATTATGTCTTATCTTTAATTTCTAATTCTATGCTTTGACTTTCATACACAACTCTGACCACAGTGGACAGAAGAAACTTATTTTCCGACTCACCCTCGTATTTCTGATGGGCTCTGTGTCAAAATTAATTGGGGGCCTTTTTTTAGAAATTATGTAAAAATGATCCCATTAATAAAACTTATTTGAAAGTATCAAAATATTACAAGGTTGGGATAGCTGTACTTTAGGGCCCCCGTATCATTGATACGGCGGTAGCTACGCCTCTGCAGGATACCAATGAAGACCTGCCATGTAGAGAGGTTGATGAACATTAAATCTATCCTTACGCTGATGTAGAAGTTTGAAGAGTGAGGTGCCAGCTCAGGTGTCCTCGTCACTTGACTAAGATTCGAAATTACGAGATCAGACGACATTAGCCAAAATGCAGTATAAAAGTGCAACGTTAATAAACAATCGAATCAAAATATTCGTTTCGTGAGTGATTGAGAAAAACACAGACCTATTGTAATAGAAATAATAAACAAGTAATATAAAAAGTTTTTTTAAAGTCAATTCCTACTTTGAATGGATGACTAGAACGTATTTTATTACCGATTGAAAATTTGAACAAGATAAATATATATAAATTTTTATAGAGAGAGAGTGAGTTAATAGTAGGAATTAAAAAAATATGATTTTTTTTAAGCTTCTGTTCACAATTTTTTTTTTATGATTCAAAGGGTACTAATGATAACATAAGTACATTTTTTTTCTTTAACACAATAACAAGTTTATACTTCTGCTTTCAACGGCAAATCCACACATCAATAATAGCTTTTATTAATATCGCCATTGCTTTTTAAAGCTTTATTTTTAAATATCCAATTATTGAGATTTGTGGAAGCAGTATAATATCAGAAAACACTCTTGTCATTCTTTTTCCTCAAGGAAAACAGTTGCGTAACGTACACCCCCGTATTGCGCCAGATGTTATGGTTTTGTAAACCTTTGTAAGATACGGCTCGGGGCCCCAAACCTAACTTTAAGGGGGTGGGACTAATATTCTCTGTTACACCACTGATGGAGAGGCATATCTAAATTTATAATCCAGTATTTGTTGTTGCATTGAGGTCATTTGGAATTCCATCCTGTGTTTATGATAGGTTCTCAGAAATATAATAAGTTATGTTAAATCAAGAAATAAAGTATGACTGCACAATCAGCAGCTAGAGTACTTTTAATTTCTTCTGAGTAATTTGAACTATCTTTTATATTTATTTTCCAGAAACTAACTTGTGGATCGGTATTGGTATTTCCTCACAAAGCCTGTAGATTTTCTTTGAGCATCTAATGTCAAATCATAAAAATTTTTACAGTTAAAAAGTTAAAATTAAATAAATTTAAGTATTTAATCAAAATTTACAGGACTTTGTCCACTTTAAAGTAAATTTTACCACAATACAACATTTTTGAATAAGTGTGGTGGTTTTTAATTTTAAAAATTTGGTCAAAGCAACAGTGTGCAAAAAGATTTACACTGAGCCCCCAAAAAAAAAAAAAAACTAGCACACCTGCCTAATATCACGTAGGGCCCTCCCGAGCACGCAGAAGTACCGCAACACGACGTGGAATCGATTCGATTAATGTCTGAAGTAGTGCTGGAGGTAATTGACTTCATGGATCCTGCAGGGCTGCCCGTAAATCAGTAGGAGTAAGAGGGGGTGGAGATCTCTTCTGAACAGTACGTTGCAAGGCATCCCAGTATTCAGTAATGTTCATGTCTGGGGAATTTGGTGGCCAGCGGAAGTATCTAAATTCAGAAAAGTGCTCATGGAGCCAGTCTGTTGCAATTCTGGACGTGTGGGATGTCGCATTGTTCAACTGAAATTCCCCAAGTCCGTCGGAATGCACAATGAGCACTAATGAATGCAGGTGATCAGACAGGATGCTTACGTACTTATCAGAGTCGTATCTAGACGTATCAGAGGTCCCATAACACGCCAACTACACACGCTCCATACCATCATAGAGCCTCTACCAGCTTGAACAGTTCCCTGTTGACATGTAGGGTTCATGGATTCACAAAGTTTTCTCCATACTCTTACACGTCCATCAGCTTGATTCAATTGGAAAGGCGACTCGTAATACCAGGCAACGTGTTTCCAGTTATCAACAGCCCAATGTCGGTGTTGACAGGTCCAGGCGAGGCGTAAAGCTTTGTATCATGCAGTGAACAAGGGTACACGAATGCGCCTTCGGCTCCGAAAGCCCATGTCAATGACGTTTCGTTGAACGGTTCACACGGTGACACTTGTTGATGGCCCAGCATTAAAATCTGCAGCAATTTGCAGAATGGTTGCACATCTGTCACGCTTAATGATTCTCGTCAGCCGTCGTTAGTTCCGTTTTTGCATGATCTTTTTCCGTCCGCAGCGATGTCGTAGATTTTATGTTTTACCAGATTCCCGATACACTCGTGAATGGTCGCACGTACATGAAAATCGGAATTACATCGCTACCTTGGATATGCTATGTCCCATCTCTCGCGCACCGACTACCACGTTCAAACTCAGTTAAAACTTGATAACCTACCATTGTAGCAGCAGTACCTATCTAACAACTGTACCAGACACTTGTTGTCTTATATAAGCCTTGCCGACCGCAGCGCCGTACTCTAGTTGATTCCATATCTCTTTATTTGCATACTAATGCTTGTACCAGTTTTTTTTTTGGCTCTTCAGTGTAATGAAAGAGATGCAAACATGCGAAATTATACAGGGTGTATGTAAACTCTTGAGTAAAACTTTAAGGGGAGATAGTACACATCAAGACAAACAATATTAAATAGGAAACTTAGGGTCCAAAAGGTCTTCCGAAGGAGATGGGTGCCATTAAAGATTAGGGTTCGAAATTTCAAATGATTATAAGAAACGGAAAAATGAGTCGATTCGTTAGCGGTTTTGACTAAAAATTCTTTTTGTCAGTATTTTCTTGAAAAATAAATTTAAAGATAAAGTTTAAAAAATATTGATAGAGGGTGGCTTAGACTTTGGAGTAACGAACAACTATTTTTTACCGTTATTTTTTGAATGACATTAAATGCTTTCAGAAGCTTAGGCTTAAACTTAAATTTTGAGCTCAAAATCTGATTCGTTGGAGGTGGTTAAGTAGCGCAAACTCAACTGTGTTCAAAAGGTGAAATTCGAACCCCCCCCACTCCCCTGGACACAGTTAAGTTATTCACGATCTTGGATGCTCGGTCGTAGACTAGGCAGCAACTACTACCCACTAAACGTGAAATAAACAAGAGAGGGATGACAAAATTAAATAAAAAGTTATTCATAATAGACATGAGCAATTTCTCCGCGCAAAATACCCCATTATGCAAATCACCTGATTTGTACGCAAGGATTTAACTGTGTGGTGCTAACTGTACGTAAGGTTATAAAGTGCTATAAAAGTTCTGGTTGTCTGCATTCGTCTTGTTTTCGTTTTTGACTGCCGTAGGGATGACGAGCTGCACTAATAAAGAAGTTGTCGATATCCATTTCATTTACAGCGTTGTGGATGGGAAATGCGCTGGAGGCCCGGCGATTGTACGGGGAACAATTTCCTTCGAGACGCTTGCCGAACCGAAAAACTTTCTAAAGCTTGCATCGCCGTTTCAGAGAAACCGGTTTGTTTGTCAGTGAGATGCACGACACAGGGCGAACCAGTAGTGCGAGGACACCGAGACTTGAAAAGCATGTGTTGCCGTTGGTTGAGTTCGAATAATAGCACAGAGATGGAGATAGTACTTATGTTTATATTACAAGAAAATAAATATTTACACTAAAAGGTAATAACGCGGTTAAATGAAAATTACACCCTTGAAGGTGCTGCGGATTGATGCGGACAAGACCTTGCGTCTGTCCGTTGCGTTTCAGTTTACAGAATGTCCCGGTACGGGGCTCCAAAAAAGTTTCAGTTGGGGTAGGAAAGCGGGAAAGTCTCGCGCACTCAGTTACAGTTAAGTGAGGAGTGGAAAGTCTGGCGCACTCAGTTACAGTTAAGTGAGGAGTGGCGCACTCAGTTACAGTTAAGTGAGGAGTGTAGGAAACATACTCCCACCCTATATCCGAACTAGTTCGGATATATGGGAAGTTTGTGAAGTTTATGAACTGGTCGTTTTAACACTGAGTCTTGGGTTTTCACAGTTGCAACTCGAACCAGTCCGTCGTTGCCTGGATGCACTTGAAGAACTCGAGCCATTGGCCATGTTCCAGGAGAACCCTCCTCTTTGATCAATACGATGTCATCTTCCTTCAAGTTTGGTTGTGCGTCCTGCCATTTCTTGCGAGGTTGTAAGGAAGAGATAAATTCGGAGCTCCACTTCTTCCAAAAGCCCCGTTTGATGTTCTGTAGCAACTCCCAACGATCTCTGTGGTGGGAGGTTGAAGGAAGCTCCTCTGGAACTGAAAGAAGAACATCACCTGTAAGAAAATGTGAAGGTGTGAGTGTAGATATGCATTCTATGTCAGAGTCATTAACGTAGGAGAGAAGCCTGGAATTTAGTAATCCTTCGATTTGTGTGAGCAAGGTTGTTAACTCTTCAAAAGTTAATATGGTTTCTCCCAATACTCTCTTCAGATGAAATTTGACGGATCGAATTCCTGATTCCCAAATATCTCCAAAATGTGGTGATGAGGGTGGAATAAAGTGCCAATCTATTGAAGATTTAGATAAGTAGTAAGAGAGGTGGCTTGATTAGTTGGTAAAGAAAGCCATAACTTCCGTATTTTGTCAAGTTTTCAACGAGCTCCAACAAAATTGGTTCCATTGTCACTATAAATGTGGCGGGGAGCACCACGACGAGCACTAAAACGACGAAGTGCAGCTATGAAAGAATCAGTTGTTAAGTCTCCGACTGCTTCAATATGAACAGCTTTAGTTGCTAAGCATACAAATAAAGCAATGTAACCCTTTGTAGATTTAGTCTCTCGACCTTTGTTGCATTTAATCAGTACAGGACCAGCATAATCAATACCGCAACTGAAGAAAGGTCTCTAAAGCGTGACACGGTGTTTTGGTAAATTGCCTATCAGTTGTGGTGTTGTGGTGGATGTTTTGAATTTGGTACACTTTAAGCATTTTCTAATACATTTGTTAATTAATTTTCTACTTCCTACGATCCAATGGGACTGTCGAAGAACGTGAGCTAACAAAGTCGGCCCAGCATGTAAATGAGCAATGTGTTGTTCCTTGATAAGGAGTTCACTAATACTGTGCTGAGAAGGAAGTATGATAGGATGCTTTTGGAATTGAATCGAAGCTGGGAATTTTGCAATCTCCCTCCCACCCGTACTAAACCATGTTCATCAATGAAGGGATGGAGGGAACGTAATGGACTTTTGGGTGGTAGAGAAATCTGTTTTTTAATGCTTCGTATTTCTTCCTGAAAGTAGAAACCTTGAACCCAACGAATGATGGTTTCTTCAGCGGTTTTGGTTTCCGAAAAGGTAAGTGAAGTAGTATTAATATGGGATGAACTGATCGATGATCCTTGAGATGCTATTTTTTTACAGTTTTTAATAAATCTTTGGCAATAAGCAAAAATACGAATTATTTTGGTGAGTGAAGAGTAATGTTCGAATAAACCATGAATTACATCATTTGATGTGTGAGTAAACAGATTGAAGATGGAGACTGATTTTTGTTCCGCTTTTACCTCATCCGAAGCCTCATCGCAACTGGATTCAGCCTTGGGCCAACTAGAAGTTTCTAGCCTTAGCCAGGGTGGTCCTTGCCACCATAACTTGCAATCTGGTAAGCATTTAGGATCAATGCCTCGGGATGCAATATCTGCGGGATTTTCCTTAGAAGGCACATGTCTCCAATGCTTTGTAGGTAGAACTTCCATGATTTCAGATGTTCTATTTGCTACGAAAGTTTTCCATTTGCGAGGGTGACTAGACAGCCAGGAGAGAACTATTTTAGAATCCGTCCAAGCGAATACATCAAAGGTATAATGTTTTAATGTCCGTAAGACCGATTTAAATAGCTTGGATAGTAAATGTGCACCGCACAACTCCAATCGAGGAATGGAAACTTGTTTGAAAGGGGCTACTTTAGTTTTTGATACAAGTAGTTGAACCTTTATTTTGCCTTTGTGCTTCTGCCGACAGTAGATTGCAGCAGCATAAGCTAATGAAGAAGCATCTGCAAAACCATGCAATTCTACTGTGTTGTCTGCTGTAAGGATGACCCATCTAGGAACAGTGAGGTAGTTGATTGCATTAAAGGCCTTTTGAAACCTAAGCCATTCCTCTGTTAATTGTTGTGGAATGGGAGAATCCCAATCTGTTTTTGTAAGCCAAAGTTTTTGATAAAAAATCTTCATGAATACTGTACAAGGTGAAAGAAGTCCTAATGGATCGAAAATTTTGGAAGATTCAGATAAAATATGTCTCTTTGTGAGTGGTGGTGTAAGTTCAAGCGATGGTTGGAAACCAAAAGTGTCATTGGATGAATTCCAAAATAAGCCTAATACTTTGGAACTTTCATTAGAATCTTTGTAAAGTTCAACTCGTGCATCATGAGAACTATGTTCTGAAAATTGAGCGAGAAATTCGGTGGAATTAGAATTCCATTTTCTTAAATGAAATCCGCGAGTACTCAAAACATGAGCAATGTCCTTACAAATGGAGATTGCTTTATTTGGCGTATCTGCTCCTGATAGTAAATCATCCATATAAATATCTTCCTGTAAAACTCGGGAGAGGTTGGGATTATCTTTATCATCGAGAGCGATTTGCTTAATACACCTAGTGGCCAAAAAGGAAGCCGAGGCTAAACCGTAGAGTGACAGTTTTTAGCTTGTATGTGTGAATGTTTTCATTAGAGTTATTTCTCCAAAGAATTTGTTGGTATTTCTGATCTTCATCAGCTACTAAAATTTGACGATACATTTTTTCAATGTCCGCTGTAAATACAATTCTAGGAATTCTAAAATTAAGCAATATTTCAAAAATATCCCTTTGTAATTTGGGACCTACTCCTAGCAGAGAATTTAATGACGTACCATTTGTAGTTTTGCAAGAGAGAGAGAGAGAGATGCGTCAAAACTACTCTTAACTTTGTTGTAGTGCTGGATGGCTTGATAACGGCGTGATGCGGTAAAAAATTCTGATCTTTGGAAGTATGGGATCTGGAATTTACTAAGCTCATGTGACCTAGCGATTCGTATTCGTTCATGAATTCTTTGTATTGTTTTTCAAAATCTGGGTTATTTTTAAATTTCCGCTACATTGCTAATAAGCGAGAAATTGCTGCGGGTTTTGAGTCTCCCAATTCTGAATTTGATTTATAAAATGGGAGTTTTACAACAAAGCGTCCTTCGGAATTATATGCATAAGTATTTTGAAAATGTGTTTCCACAAATTGCTCTTCAGAAGTTAAGATTTTATCCTTTACGTTGGGAATTTCTTCAAATTCCCAAAATTGCTTTAATTGATTGTCAATATTCGTACCATTAATGTGAAGATTTAGCATTGAATTTGAGTTTAAAGAATCAGTTAATTTTCCTGAAATTAGGAAACCAAAAATGGAATTTTGAGCGATTAAATTACTTTGAGAGCAAGTAATTTGCCCAGGAAGCAAAATAGAAAAAAAGTAGTCAGATCCGAGAATCATATCGATATTGTTTGGGATAAAAAAATTCGGATCCGCTAAGCAGGCATTTTTAAATGAGCGAAATGTGTTTCATTTATTTTTTCGTTGGTAACGGAGCAGTTAGTTTTTCCAAAACATATGCTTTAACTGGTAGTTTGCCCTTGGGGTCATGTAACGATACTAAATCTATTTCAACACACCCTCTAGTCATCGCGATTTTAGAATCTTGCAATCCTTTAATTTGAAATCTAGCGTTTTTCTTTTCAGGCCTAGCAGTTTTAAACATTTTTCCGAAATGAATGTTGATTCACTTCCGCTGTCCACCATAACTCGAACTTGACAGTTCTCCCCAAAATATTTTTAATGTTAACGCTTAAAGTTGGTAATAAAGAAAAATATGTTTGTATAGAGTTCACGGAAACTGCAACTTCTTTGTTTTGATTAGTATCAATTCCTGTCTGGTTTTGACCTTCAGCACGATGAGATTTAGTCGGTCGAAAAAATATCTGAGCACCGTGACCCTTTCAAAAAATGATTGCTTAATGGAAAACGACCAGGTTTTTTGAAATGAAAAATGACCATTGTTGAAACGAAAACGACCTTTGTTGAAACCATCTCATTTACCAATCGAAAAAAACCATCTCATTTAAAAAATGATTTAAATCGAAAAACCATCTCATTTAAATGAAAATCTCATTTAAATCGAAATCCATCTCATTTAAATCGAAAACCATCTCATTTAAATCGAAATCCATCTCATTTAAATCGAAATCCATCTCATTTAAATCGAAAACCATCTCATTTAAATCGAAATCCATCTCATTTAAATCGAAATCAATCTCATTTAAATCGAAATCCATCTCATTTAAATCGAAATTCATCTCATTTAAATCGAAATTCATCTCATTTAAATCGAAATCCATCTCATTTAAATCAATCTCCACACCCTATTTTGGTTCCCACCTTTTCGTTTCAAACGGCTCCTTTTACATGACTCTTGATCCTTTTTCACCTAATTTTTATACAAACCATGCCTTCTGTTTCCATCCAAAAGGAACGTTCAAATGGCTCTTTTTGTATGCATTGTGTCCCATTTTTCACCCATTTTTTATACCCCAACGTTGTGTTTAGGGTCTCGATTTTAGTCAGAGGGACTCAAATTATCCCAGGGACGTAGGTCGGAATGGGCAAGGTAAAATTTTTCAGATTTCTCCCAAAAATATTTTAGCACGGGGCGAGAGAAAATGTTTCATTCCATCCCAGAGAGACAATTGAGACAGGGGTCATCCACAAAGGAAATTTAAACAGGGGTCAAATGAAATGTATGCATTTTGACATGCCAAATGAAATGTATGCATCGTGAAGGGGTCCAATGAAATGGATGCATCTTGGTGAGAAAACATGCCAATTCAACGAGACAAGCCCTCCAATTTCGGTGAGAAAACAGAGAATATGCCCACTCAACGAGACATCTGGGTGATAAGAAGACGACAATAGGTAAGTGTAATCTATATATTATTCCAATCTTGGTGTATTTAATACTCTAATGAGGTCATGTGAAACGATTCCTATTGACTGGTGCAAGTTTTAAAAAAGATGCCATCCAATGTTGGCATATTGTGTGTCTTGAAAAAAGGGGGGCCGAGTCGACTCTTGTGTCGACTCGATCCCCCTTTTTCGGTAAAATTTTTTTGACTCACTCTACTAAATGAGCCGTCTGTTTTTTGCATTCCGCCTGCAGCTTGTTAAAATACTGCAGGTATCGTGCAAATCGATACGATTTCACCATGGTACACTCGGAAATGTTAAAGTCCTCGTGCACCTCATCGTGCAGGTGGTCCGGCAGGCTGTGGTCATTCAAGTCCCGGAAATGGGGCAATATTTCCAGATTGATCGTAAAAAGCCCCAACTTTTCAAAGATTTTCCGCTGATCCGAGCCCTTGACGACAATCAGACCTCTGTTTCCTTGGGCCAGTTGACAAAACTTGCCCCGGACGCAGAAATCCAAGTATTCGAGAGGCACGGATCCAGGCAGGTGTGGCTCTTTAAGCTGAGCCGTTCATTAATGTACCGGTTGGCCGTCTGTCTTTGTCTGTCGTGAGGAGGTTGGAGTGATCCACCGTGATACAAATCACTTTGGGCTCTGTGCCATCCTCCGGTATGCTGGCAATGGACAGTTCGACCGGAACAGGTTGACCACCATGGTGAAATACGTTTGCATGGGCGAAAAACGCTAGAGAAGACATGTTGCTGAGTGAGAATGTCTCTGGTGGCTGAGCGCTCGCCTTTTATACTCTGCTGGGGTCACGTGAATCGATTCCTATTGGCTGATGCTTTTCCAATCTTGAATCACCAGACACTTATGGCATACAACAGCACGATTCAGCACCAAGGTTCCACAATACGGATAAATTTAATCTTGCTGCAGTACACGTTTTTAAAATACGAATAAACTCAATCTTGCTGCATCCAACAGCACGATTCAATGCCAAGTTTTTAAAATACGGATAAATTTATCCAACAGCACACGTTTTTAAAATACGGATAAACTCAATCTTGGTGCATCCAACAGCAAACGGTTTTAAAATACGGATAAATTTAATATTGCTGCATCCAACAGCAAAAGTTTTTAAAATGTACCTTTCAATCTTGGTACATTATGTGACCCGAAAAAAGGGGGACCGAATCGACTGTCGTGTCGATTCGATCCCCCTTTTCCGGGCCAATGTCCCTTTACTGTGTCAATGCCGACACTTTGTAGCTCCATTCAGCATGCACCTTATTAAATTGCTGCAGGTATTTGGCAAATTGGTACGATTTTACCATGGTGCAGTATGACATGTCGTCTTCCTCGTGCACACCCTCATGCATGGGGTCGGGAAAGGTTCCATCGCAAATGTCTTTAAAGTTTGGCAGATTCTCCAGGGCCATGGCATACAGTCCGAGCTCTTGAAACATTTTTTGTTGTTCTAATCCTTTGACCACCATCAGGCCCCTGTTGCCTCGGGCCAGCTGACTAAACTTGCCCCTCACGCAAAAGGGCAAGTATTCCACGGGCACACTCTTGGGTAACGGGTGGTGTACCAGACGAAGACGGGCATTTTCTTGGCAATTGAATCGAACATCTTTGGGATTGGAGGGTTGCCCGGCATGATTCACGGTGATGCACATGATTTCGGGATCGCTGCCATCCCTGGGAATCGTGGCAATGGACAATTCGATGGGCACTGGCTTGCCCTCGTGATGAAACACGTTGGCATGCGCAAAATAGGCGGGTTGACTCAACACAGACATGTTGCTTCAAAAAAAGCAGAATGATTTCGAGCGGCGAATGGCTCGCTTTATATATGGTCGAGGAGCGTGACGTCAGAGGGCATTCCATGAGCCAAAGCCTTTTCATGCGAGCGCTGCACGTGTTGTTCCAAAGCCCGTTTCCAAGGTTGAAGACCCACGATGCGCCAAGGCACAGGATCGTCTCGATGCATTTCCCAATCATCCAACCATGTCAACCATTTCACGTACACGTCTGCGACTCGAGGGCAGTCTGTCAAATCCAAACTATACGCATCCGTAGTTTGAGGTTGATACGCCTCCCAAACTCGGTGAGAATGAGGACGACCCACTTGAAAGAATTTCAACTCGACCCCTTTATCCCAGGTCAGATCCAAATGACTCGTAAACACAATGACCGTTTTCCAAACGACCGAGGAATGTGCACCCCAAAATTGGGTTCAAAAGGATGGTGTAAGGATAGTCTGGCTCGTAATACGTGACTCGATCCGGCCACCGACCCAGATTTCCAAACACGATAGTGGTGCGCTGTCGACACTGGTCCAACAAGTGTTGTACCGAAACCATTTTTTTACATGCTCTTGTCTCCAAGCTTGGTATTTTTTGGACAAAAAAAGGAGACGGGTTTCAGACAAAAATGAAATTTATTTACAAAATAATATTTACAATATTTACATCAAAATAATATTTACAATATTTACATCAAAATAATATTTACATCAAAATAATATTTACATGCAAGGTAAACAATTGCGTAGAGACAGATCCAATGGTTTAATCACTTTAAATCCAGTACTGTTTATCACTTTTTTTTCATTCGGGGCATGGTCAAATCCATGGGAGTTTCTTGTTGCTCCATGGCCAACCCTGCTTCAAAATGATCCAAAAACGAGATGAGATCATTACTCTCGTCAAACAGGGAAGGCACCGTGTCCAGCACCTGAGGTTCTTGAGTATGCGCCAAGGGAATCCCTTGTGGCAAATAGTCTCCAAATACAGACGACAGGATTTGATCCACGGAAGAGTCATCCGTAAAGGTCGGCTCCAAAGTCTTGACCACAGGTGAATCTGGTAAAAAGAATCTGAGGGGTCGTCGGCACAGGTGGTGGATCTGGAAGAAGGATCTGGGGGGTGTTGGCACAGGTGGATCTGATACAAGGATTTGAGGTGTCGTCAGCAAAGGTGGATCTGGTAAAAGAATCTGAGGGGTTGTTGGCACAGGTGGATCTGGAAGAAGAATCTGAGGTGTCGTCCGCTCAGGTGGTGGATATGGAAGAAGGATCTGAGGTGTCGTCCGCTCAGGTGGCTCCGGAATACTCACAGGTTGAGGGGTGGCCAAGGCAGTGGAAGGTTTGATAATCCTCACAGAAGCCAGAGACGGTCTGATGATGGGTGCGATAACCACTCTTTTTTTTTGGAAAAAGGCTTGAGCTGTTGTTCCAAAGGTCGTTTGTTTGTCTCAAAAGGTGCATGAGCCGGGGTCGGAGGAGGTAGCTTGTAAGCCTTTTGATCAAAGCGTTTCCTTTGTCTAAAATCCCCCAGGTTAAATCCATTCTCCATGAGCTGGGGGAGCATCATTTCGGGGATAATGTCTAAACCAAACACCGTCTTTTGCAGCGTCAACACAGTGTAGTGTGTTCCAGCCGGGATCGGATACGCCGTGTGGGGCTCCAAGATGGTTCGATGGTAGAGCATTTGGTCATGGGGCTCAAAACTTCTCCGAATCACATTGGGTTGGGCTCGGCACTTGAGACTGGAGGCTGGCAATTCATAGATCAACATGGGTACATGCGTGGTTTGAATCAAGTGAATCTCGCCCGACTTTACCGTTCGAAAGCCAAACGTAAAGTCTTTTTTCACAAAAAACATGTTGTTGTACATGTAGACCATCCTCTTGTCGGTATTTTTCAGGAATCGATCGGGATTTCTCAACAGTCCTTTGGAGATTTTCTCCCACAAGACATCGTCGGGCCTGAATTCGTTCAAGTGCTTGGCCTCCAAGATGGCACGCTTGAAATTATCCAACAATGTCTTTTTTTGGTACCAATGGTCTTTGCAAAACAAGACAAACACTCGTTTTGCATTGGGTTCCTGATAAAGGATGCAAGCACGGACGTGTCCCTGCTGAGCGGCATATACCAAGGCGTCGGGCTTCTCGGGCAGCGTCACGGGTATTACGGTCGTGGAAATGTGCTCAGGAAAGGCATCAACTTGATCCATTGTGCTCTAAAGGGAAGCGTCGACTGATGGGAAGCGTCGAGACGAGTCTTCTTTTATACGTTTAAACAGGATGTGGGCGGAGTCATCAGGAGCCAAGCACGAGTGAAAATTGGGTCGATGTGTGTTTGTACCCATCACGAATGAAAAATGGGGTTAATGGGCTGATGGAGAATGACACACATGCTTTGTACGGCAATCCAACGATGACAGGTGAGGTTAATGAGTCGATGCGTGTTTGTACCAAGCACGAGTGAAAAATGGGTCGATGCGTGTTTGTACCCATCACGAATGAAAAATGAGGTTAATGGGTTGATGGAGAATGACACACATGCCTTGTACGGCAATCCAACGATGACAGGTGGTTTGATTGCAAAACGGACATTGTCCCAGTTCACACGTCCATTGGAATTTAACAACATCACAGGTGAAATGAATAAAATAAATTTTAATAATGTTTGTAAAACTAGTTTCCAAAAGGATGCTTCTGGGCCAACGTTGGCGGGAGGAGGGACCCAAAAAAATGGGAGAACGATTACTGGTCCCGAGCTATGCTCCTTTCCAGTAATCATTCTCCCATTTTTCTGGGGCTCAATACAGTGTCTAAGAGGGCATCAGGGGGTTGGGTGTTCTGCAGAGGGGGCACGTGCGACCAATCGTATCCAGGTGTCGCAGGAGGCAACGCAAGTGAAATGAATGGCCACATCGCGTCTTTTCCGGCCAGTGCATCGGGCTGAGGCAAATAGAACACGTGTCTGGCACTTGGAAGACACAATCAGACCATTTCTGCCCAAAACATCCGTCCAACACTAATTGAGCCAAACGAGTCCAAGTGGTCAGGTTTTGCGCTCCATGGCGTTTCCACGCCGTGTACACCAAAAAATACAGTTTGGGAATGGCATACTGAGTCCATAAGGCTTGGACAAAGGCGCCTTTCCCTTTCACAGCCTCTTGCTCCATGAATTCATTGTCCAAGTCGGCAGGTTCGAAAATCGAAAAACTTTCAAACCACGGCACCTGATGGGGCTCGTGGTCAGGTAAAACTTGCATCATCAGATCGATAATGTTTGCGCAACAGACGTCTTCCACTTGAATTACCTCGGAAGGTTTCAAATGAATTAAAACATTCCGAAAGTTCATCATAAAAGTAATGAAATCCCCAAGATCTGCCTCTTGGTACATCAAAAGATGCAGAGTAAACGCCAACTCGTTTTCCATATCTCTGAGTAGAATGAGTCGACTGGCTTCTGAGCCCTGCTTTTATAGTGGACAGAAGGAGGAAGTCGACTGATAAGGAAATGTGTGATAAGGGCTTTCGAGTCAAAAATAAAAAAAGAGACGGGGTTGAATCATTCATCATTTATTGATACCATTTACATTGGTGGGTTGAAAATGAATCGATGCGTGTTGCCCATCACGAATGAAAAATGGGGTTAATGGGTTGATGGAGAATAACACATCCTCACGAATGCATGGGGGCAATCCAACGATGACATGTGTGGTTTGATTGCAAAACGGACATTGTCCCAGTTCACGTCCATTGGAATTTAACAACATCACAGGGGTTCGCTTGAATGGGCTCGAGGAGATCCAACTGGCTTGGATGTCTTTAAAGGTTTGTTTAGAATGTTGGTCGGTGACGCAAATGGTACCAACATTCAGATGGTGTAAAAATTTAAACAGTTCGTGGGACATTCCCGATCCATGGCATACGAGACGACTCCGTTGGTCAGCGTGAAACCACTGTTTCTAATACACAACACGGCCAAACCTTGGCTGTCCAAAGGTCTCTCAGGCATTTTCCTGGGAAGTGGGCATCAATTGCTGTGCATGGGGGTCTTTGATACACTCTGGGTTTGAAATGATGCCTTTGATACGGGGGCCTGAAATTGGGTCTCCTATAGAACCTGGGATATCGTGGCCTTTGTTCATAATTCCATCTTTTAACATTCCATCGTTCTTCATTCTGTAGTTCTTCATTCTGTCCTTCCTGTTTCAATTGTTCTTCCTTCTTTTCTCCTCATTATTCCATAGTTCATCATTTCTTCGTTTCTCATTCCTTCGTTTTTCATTCTGTGGTGATTCATTCTGTCCTTTCTCTTTCAATTGTTCTTCATTCTGTTTTTCCTCATTATTCCTTAGTTCCAAATTCCTTCGTTTCTCTTTCCTTTGTCCCAAATTCCTTTGTTCCTCTTTCCTTTGTCCCAAATTCCTTCGTTTCTCTTTCCTTTGTTCCTTGGATCGCGGAGAACGATGAATAACTGAATTAACCTTTTTGACAGGTGGATCAGGTGATTTCAAAACAACTGGTGGCTTAGAATCCACGGGTTCTTTCAAAGGTGACTCGAGAACCCTAGATTGTTCCATGGGATCTTCCAAAGACGAATCGGAAACGGTAGATTGCTCCATGGGGGGTAACGAATCATACATCACTTCATAAATGGAGAAGCCATTGGTGTTGGCACATTGAACATGTCAATATAATCATTATAGTCTGGTGAATTCATTTTGCAGGAATGTGAGTACCATGAGATGAGCAAGATCTTTTAAACCCCACTGTCAAAAAATATTGTTATAGGTTAATTTTTTTTTTTTTTCAAATATTTTTTGATAGTTGGGTTTAAAAAGGTTGACAGCCTTCCTTTGCCATTCATTCACTCTCAGTGTTTCTTCAAGAGAGTCGTCATGTGGTTCAAAATTCTCCTGCCTCATCAACACTATCCATTAGCTGCTATGATTGGAAAGGATGGCAAGCTCTACTTTCGACTGGTGGATGTTGGAGCCCTACTCGGTCGTTCCAAAGTATACGAATTTGCCAAACAATTCGACAGCCTCATCATTCAAGGCAAAGATGTGTTGCCGGCCCACAAACAGTATCCCATCATGACGCAAAAGTCAAAATTGGTGACTCCCGCTGTCGTCTTTAACATTTTGAATGCCGAACTGTCGTCGTTGGCCACGAGTTTTGCCCTCAGTCTCAAAGCGGGCTCGGCTCTGGTGGAGAACCCTAGCAACCTGTATGTGGAGAGTTACAAAACCTCTCCCGTCTTGCATGTCCAAGACTCTCCCGTCCCCCAATGCCATCTTGGTGAGACTGTGGATCCAAACCTTTATCCAAAAGGTGCAAGACATGCGTCGGATGCAAAATGGATCCAAACCCACCATACAGATGGTGTATGAGGCCTGCATGAGGGGACTGGCTCAGAGACCTGAGAGACCTGTGGAACCTGAAAGAATACCTACTCCATCTGTGGAACCTGAAAGAATACCTACTCCACCTGTTGAAAGACCTGATCGACCCTTGTTGAAGAATTCCTACTCCACCTGTTGAAAGACCTGAAAGAATTACCTACTCCCCTGTTGAACCTGAAAGAATACCTATTTCACCTGTTGAACTTGAAATACCTGCCGAACCTGAAAAACCACCCATGGATGAGGTGATTCACCTCTGATCCCTCGTTGTGACAAGGGTACCCAGACCCTTTCTCCCTACCTCCACGTCCAACGCCTCGATCTTGGAAAGAGACGCTTGGAACCACCCTTGGCCCCTAAAAGACTCAGACAGGAACCCTCGGAGGGTTCAAACAACATTATTTTGTGGGTGCCTAGACATCATCCTCTCATGGCCTTGGGCAACAATGGATTCATTATTCAACCCACCAATGTAAATGGTATCAATAAATGATGAATGATTCAACCCCGTCTTTTTTATTTTTGACTCGAAAGCCCTTATCACACATTTCCTTATCAGTCGACTTCCTCCTTCTGTCCACTATAAAAGCAGGGCTCAGAAGCCAGTCGACTCATTCTACTCAGAGATATGGAAAACGAGTTGGCGTTTACTCTGCATCTTTTGATGTACCAAGAGGCAGATCTTGGGGATTTCATTACTTTTATGATGAACTTTCGGAATGTTTTAATTCATTTGAAACCTTCCGAGGTAATTCAAGTGGAAGACGTCTGTTGCACAAACATTATCGATCTGATGATGCAAGTTTTACCTGACCACGAGCCCCATCAGGTGCCGTGGTTTGAAAGTTTTTCGATTTTCGAACCTGCCGACTTGGACAATGAATTCATGGAGCAAGAGGCTGTGAAAGGGAAAGGCGCCTTTGTCCAAGCCTTATGGACTCAGTATGCCATTCCCAAACTGTATTTTTTGGTGTACACGGCGTGGAAACGCCATGGAGCACAAAACCTGACCACTTGGACTCGTTTGGCTCAATTAGTGTTGGACGGATGTTTTGGGCAGAAATGGTCCGATTGTGTCTTCCAAGTGCCAGACACGTGTTCTATTTGCCTCAGCCCGATGCACTGGCCGGAAAAGACGCGATGTGGCCATTCATTTCACTTGCGTTGCCTCCTGCGACACCTGGATACGATTGGTCGCACGTGCCCCTCTGCAGAACACCCAACCCCTGATGCCCTCTTAGACACTGTATTGAGCCCCAGAAAAATGGGAGAATGATTACTGGAAAGGAGCATAGCTCGGGACCAGTAATCGTTCTCCCATTTTTTTGGGTCCCTCCTCCCGCCAACGTTGGCCCAGAAGCATCCTTTTGGAAACTAGTTTTACAAACATTATTAAAATTTATTTTATTCATTTCACCTGTGATGTTGTTAAATTCCAATGGACGTGTGAACTGGGACAATGTCCGTTTTGCAATCAAACCACCTGTCATCGTTGGATTGCCGTACAAGGCATGTGTGTCATTCTCCATCAACCCATTAACCTCATTTTTCATTCGTGATGGGTACAAACACGCATCGACCCATTTTCACTCGTGCTTGGTACAAACACGCATCGACTCATTAACCTCACCTGTCATCGTTGGATTGCCGTACAAAGCATGTGTGTCATTCTCCATCAGCCCATTAACCCCATTTTTCATTCGTGATGGGTACAAACACACATCGACCCAATTTTCACTCGTGCTTGGCTCCTGATGACTCCGCCCACATCCTGTTTAAACGTATAAAAGAAGACTCGTCTCGACGCTTCCCATCAGTCGACGCTTCCCTTTAGAGCACAATGGATCAAGTTGATGCCTTTCCTGAGCACATTTCCACGACCGTAATACCCGTGACGCTGCCCGAGAAGCCCGACGCCTTGGTATATGCCGCTCAGCAGGGACACGTCCGTGCTTGCATCCTTTATCAGGAACCCAATGCAAAACGAGTGTTTGTCTTGTTTTGCAAAGACCATTGGTACCAAAAAAAAAGACATTGTTGGATAATTTCAAGCGTGCCATCTTGGAGGCCAAGCACTTGAACGAATTCAGGCCCGACGATGTCTTGTGGGAGAAAATCTCCAAAGGACTGTTGAGAAATCCCGATCGATTCCTGAAAATACCGACAAGAGGATGGTCTACATTTACAACAACATGTTTTTGTGAAAAAGACTTTACGTTTGGCTTTCGAACGGTAAAGTCGGGCGAGATTCACTTGATTCAAACCACGCATGTACCCATGTTGATCTATGAATTGCCAGCCTCCAGTCTCAAGTGCCGAGCCCAACCCAATGTGATTCGGAGAAGTTTTGAGCCCCATGACCAAATGCTCTACCATCGAACCATCTTGGAGCCCCACACGGCGTATCAATCCCGGCTGGAACACACTACACTGTGTTGACGCTGCAAAAGACGGTGTTTGGTTTAGACATTATCCCCGAAATGATGCTCCCCAGCTCATGGAGAATGGATTTAACCTGGGGGATTTTAGACAAAGGAAACGCTTTGATCAAAAGGCTTACAAGCTACCTCCTCCGACCCCGGCTCATGCACCTTTTGAGACAAACAAACGACCTTTGGAACAACAGCTCAAGCCTTTTCCAAAAAAAAAGAGTGGTTATCGCACCCATCATCAGACCGTCTCTGGCTTCTGTGAGGATTATCAAACCTTCCACTGCCTTGGCCACCCCTCAACCTGTGAGTATTCCGGAGCCACCTGAGCGGACGACACCTCAGATCCTTCTTCCATATCCACCACCTGAGCGGACGACACCTCAGATTCTTCTTCCAGATCCACCTGTGCCAACAACCCCTCAGATTCTTTTACCAGATCCACCTTTGCTGACGACACCTCAAATCCTTGTATCAGATCCACCTGTGCCAACAACCCCTCAGATCCTTCTTCCAGATCCACCACCTGTGCCGACGACCCCTCAGATTCTTTTACCAGATTCACCTGTGGTCAAGACTTTGGAGCCGACCTTTACGGATGACTCTTCCGTGGATCAAATCCTGTCGTCTGTATTTGGAGACTATTTGCCACAAGGATTCCCTTGGCGCATACTCAAGAACCTCAGGTGCTGGACACGGTGCCTTCCCTGTTTGACGAGAGTAATGATCTCATCTCGTTTTTGGATCATTTTGAAGCAGGGTTGGCCATGGAGCAACAAGAAACTCCCATGGATTTGACCATGCCCCGAATGAAAAAAAAAGTGATAAACAGTACTGGATTTAAAGTGATTAAACCATTGGATCTGTCTCTACGCAATTGTTTACCTTGCATGTAAATATTATTTTGATGTAAATATTATTTTGATGTAAATATTATTTTGATGTAAATAGTGTAAATATTGTAAATATTATTTTGTAAATAAATTTCATTTTTGTCTGAAACCCGTCTCCTTTTTTTTTTTTGTCCAAAAATACCAAGCTTGGAGACAAGAGCATGTAAAAAATGGTTTCGGTACAACACTTGTTGGACCAGTGTCGACAGCGCACCACTATCGTGTTTGGAAATCTGGGTCGGTGGCCGGATCGAGTCACGTATTACGAGCCAGACTATCCTTACACCATCCTTTTTGAACCCAATTTTGGGGTGCACATTCCTCGGTCGTTTGGAAAAACGGTCATTGTGTTTACGAGTCATTTGGATCTGACCTGGGATAAAGGGGTCGAGTTGAAATTCTTTCAAGTGGGTCGTCCTCATTCTCACCGAGTTTGGGAGGCGTATCAACCTCAAACTACGGATGCGTATAGTTTGGATTTGACAGACTGCCCTCGAGTCGCAGACGTGTACGTGAAATGGTTGACATGGTTGGATGATTGGGAAATGCATCGAGACGATCCTGTGCCTTGGCGCATCGTGGGTCTTCAACCTTGGAAACGGGCTTTGGAACAACACGTGCAGCGCTCGCATGAAAAGGCTTTGGCTCATGGAATGCCCTCTGACGTCACGCTCCTCGACCATATATAAAGCGAGCCATTCGCCGCTCGAAATCATTCTGCTTTTTTGAAGCAACATGTCTGTGTTGAGTCAACCCGCCTATTTTGCGCATGCCAACGTGTTTCATCACGAGGGCAAGCCAGTGCCCATCGAATTGTCCATTGCCACGATTCCCAGGGATGGCAGCGATCCCGAAATGATGTGCATCACCGTGAATCATGCCGGGCAACCCTCCAATCCCAAAGATGTTCGATTCAATTGCCAAGAAAATGCCCGTCTTCGTCTGGTACACCACCCGTTACCCAAGAGTGTGCCCGTGGAATACTTGCCCTTTTGCGTGAGGGGCAAGTTTAGTCAGCTGGCCCGAGGCAACAGGGGCCTGATGGTGGTCAAAGGATTAGAACAACAAAAAATGTTTCAAGAGCTCGGACTGTATGCCATGGCCCTGGAGAATCTGCCAAACTTTAAAGACATTTGCGATGGAACCTTTCCCGACCCCATGCATGAGGGTGTGCACGAGGAAGACGACATGTCATACTGCACCATGGTAAAATCGTACCAATTTGCCAAATACCTGCAGCAATTTAATAAGGTGCATGCTGAATGGAGCTACAAAGTGTCGGCATTGACACAGTAAAGGGACATTGGCCCGGAAAAGGGGATCGAATCGACACGACAGTCGATTCGGTCCCCCTTTTTTCGGGTCACATAATGTACCAAGATTGAAAGGTACATTTTAAAAACTTTTGCTGTTGGATGCAGCAATATTAAATTTATCCGTATTTTAAAACCGTTTGCTGTTGGATGCACCAAGATTGAGTTTATCCGTATTTTAAAAACGTGTGCTGTTGGATAAATTTATCCGTATTTTAAAAACTTGGCATTGAATCGTGCTGTTGGATGCAGCAAGATTGAGTTTATTCGTATTTTAAAAACGTGTACTGCAGCAAGATTAAATTTATCCGTATTGTGGAACCTTGGTGCTGAATCGTGCTGTTGTATGCCATAAGTGTCTGGTGATTCAAGATTGGAAAAGCATCAGCCAATAGGAATCGATTCACGTGACCCCAGCAGAGTATAAAAGGCGAGCGCTCAGCCACCAGAGACATTCTCACTCAGCAACATGTCTTCTCTAGCGTTTTTCGCCCATGCAAACGTATTTCACCATGGTGGTCAACCTGTTCCGGTCGAACTGTCCATTGCCAGCATACCGGAGGATGGCACAGAGCCCAAAGTGATTTGTATCACGGTGGATCACTCCAACCTCCTCACGACAGACAAAGACAGACGGCCAACCGGTACATTAACGAACGGCTCAGCCTTAAAGAGCCACCTGCCCGGATCCGTGCCTCTCGAATACTTGATTTCTGCGTCCGGGGCAAGTTTTGTCAACTGGCCCAAGGAAACAGAGGTCTGATTGTCGTCAAGGGCTCGGATCAGCGGAAAATCTTTGAAAAGTTGGGGCTTTTTACGATCAATCTGGAAATATTGCCCCATTTCCGGGACTTGAATGACCACAGCCTGCCGGACCACCTGCACGATGAGGTGCACGAGGACTTTAACATTTCCGAGTGTACCATGGTGAAATCGTATCGATTTGCACGATACCTGCAGTATTTTAACAAGCTGCAGGCTGAATGCAAAAAACAGACGTCTCATTTAGTAGAGTGAGTCAAAAAAATTTTACCGAAAAAAGGGGGATCGAGTCGACACAAGAGTCGACTCGGTCCCCCTTTTTTCAAGACACACAATATGCCAACATTGGATGGCATCTTTTTTAAAACTTTATTACGACATGCACCAGTCAATAGGAATCGTTTCACATGACCTCATTAGAGTATTAAATACACCAAGATTGGAATAATATATAGATTAAACTTACCTATTGTCGTCTTTTTATCACCCAGAGTCTTAACAGTAAATGTTTTTGCAAAAATCGTTGAGTGGGCATATTCTCTTTGTTTTCTCACCGAAATTGGAGGGCTTGTCTCGTTGAATTGGCATGTTTTCTCACCAAGATGCATCCATTTCATTCACCCTTCATTTGATGCATACATTTCATTTGGCATGTCAAAATGCATACATTTCATTTGACCCCTGTTTAAATTTCCTTTGTGGATGACCCCTGTCTCAATTGTCTCTCTGGGATGGAATGAAACATTTTCTCTCGCCCCGTGCTAAAATATTTTTGGGAGAAATCTGAAAAATTTTACCTTGCCCATTCCACCTCGTCCCTGCATAATTTGAGTAAACACAACGTTGGGGTATCTGACTAAAATCGAGACCCTAAACACAACGTTGGGGTATAAAAACGGGTGAAAGGGGACACAATTCATACAAAAAGAGCCATTTGAACGTTCCTTTTGGATGGAAATCTGAAAGGCATGGTTTGTATAAAAATTAGGTGAAAAAGGATCAAGAGTCATGTAAAAGGAGCCGTTTGAAACGAAAAGGTGGGAACCAAAATAGGGTGTGGAGATTGATTTAAATGAGATGGATTTCGATTTAAATGAGATGAATTTCGATTTAAATGAGATGAATTTCGATTTAAATGAGATGGATTTCGATTTAAATGAGATTGATTTCGATTTAAATGAGATGGATTTCGATTTAAATGAGATGGTTTTCGATTTAAATGAGATGGATTTCGATTTAAATGAGATGGTTTTAAATGAGATGGTTTTCGATTTAAATGAGATGGTTTCAACAAAGGTCGTTTTCGTTTCAACAATGGTCATTTTCATTTCAAAAAAGGTCGTTTTCCATTTCCAATCATTTTTTGAAAGGGTCACGGTGCTCAGATATTTTTTCGACCGACTGTACATATAAATCCTTAAATGAAGGCCAATTTTTATAATCACCAGAAAAACGCTCAATATTAATTTTTGGTAACTTAAAATTGCTAGATTTCATATTTGAGACATTTTCAAAGACATCAGAATTATCATTATATACATATGTTCTAACAGATAAATTTTCTAAGATATTCTGTAGCTTGGCTTTGGTTTCGTAATATTTTGTTTCGAATTCTTCCATTTCAGAGGATTCGATAGGTAAAGCAGCATCCGCTTTATCAAATTTCGTATAAGTTAATTCAAGTTTCTCTAACTTGTTGCGTATATCATTTTTGTCAAAAGAGTTTGATCATTTTTATCAATGAAATTTATAGTTCTTGTAAGTGCAGCCTTCGCTCTGCCGCGAAGCACTGTAGCCGTTTCGGCGTCCATTGATTGATAAAACGAAATATGGATGGAATGAATCAGTAAGAGAAACCAAAGTCAAACGTTGAATGAAAATATAAAATAGTACTTATCTCTTGTTTCTCTGAATCGTTGACGAATTTCGTCGGTGCCTCCAAATGATGCCGTTGGTTGAGTTCGAATAATAGCACAGAGATGGAGATAGTACTTATGTTTATATTACAAGAAAATAAATATTTACAGTTAAAGTTTACACTAAAAGGTAATAACGCGGTTAAATGAAAATTACACCCTTGAAGGTGCTGCGGATTGATGCGGACAAGACCTTGCGTCTGTCCGTTGCGTTTCAGTTTACAGAATGTCCCGGTACGGGGCTCCAAAAAAAGTTTCAGTTGGGGTAGGAAAGCGGGAAAGTCTCGCGCACTCAGTTACAGTTAAGTGAGGAGTGGAAAGTCTGGCGCACTCAGTTACAGTTAAGTGAGGAGTGTAGGAAACAGCATGTGTTGTGTGAATTCGAGGAGCAACCGAAGACGAGCACGCAGACTGTATCCGCCACCGCAAAGGTGAGCCACATAACGGTTTGGCGAGTGTTGGGAGCCGAAGGCCTTCGATTCTGTCATGCGCAGCCTGTGCACGCCTTGAAAGCAACCGACCATTAGCCACGTGTCAATTTTTTATGATTATTCCCTCAACTATTGGCTGTGCAACCAGACTTTGCCGCACGCGTGCTATTTCCCAATGAATGCAGTTTCAGTCGGGAAGGCATTCTCAATGCTCACAACTGGTCATACACTAACTCACACGCTATCCGTTCTCATTCATATCAACACCGTTTCAGCGTCAATGCGTGGGCCGGAATTATTCACGATCATTTGTTCGGGTCATATATTCTGCCAAGACACCTGGACGGCGGAACGTATCTTGTATTCCTACAAGAGGTGCTTCCAGTTCTATTGCAAAGTGTTCCAGCCAACATAAAGGCTCCTATGTGGTTCCAACATGACGGAGTGCTTGCACATTTCAGCGCAGATTTGCGAAGTGCATTGGATACAGCATATTCAGGGCGATGGATTGGACAAGGTGGTCCGACAAATTGACCAGCACGCTCGCCTGACCTCTCCTGCTTAAGACATCTTCCTCTGGGGCCATATGAAGAGTCTTGTTTACGCAAGCCCCGTCGATTCCGACGAGGCCCTGGTTGCGAGGATTGCCGTCGTAGCAGGCGATACCAGGGAGATGACCGGGGTTATTTGCTAATGTTCGACAATCCCTCCGCCAGTTGTGTGAGAGGCCTGCATCATTGCTGGTGAGTGTTCTTTCGAGCAGTTTTTGTGATTCCGCAAGAAAACCATGGTTCGTACATCAAATTGTTTATTTTTATTTTGAGCGGAGAAATTGCTCATGTCTATTGTGAATAATTTTTTTTAATTTTGTCATTCCTCTCTCGTTTATTTTACGTGTACGAGATAGTAGTTGCTGGCTGGTCCACGACACAAAGATCGGTACTAACTGAACTCTTATTCAGAGGGAGGGAGCTTCAAATTTCATCTCCTAAATACAATTCCGTTTGCGCTACTTAATCAGCTTGCTTGCGCAACGAATCAGATTTTGAGCTCAAAATTTAAGTCTAAGCTTTTGAAAGCATTTAATGTGATACAAAAAAAGTTGTTCGTTACTTTAAGTCTAAATCACCCTCTATTAACATTTTTTTTAGCTTTATCTTTAAAATTTATTTTTTAAGAAAATACTGACAAAAAGAATAATTTTAGTGAAAACCGCTAACGAATCAACCCATTTTTTTATAATCATTTGAAATTTCGGACCCTAAACTTTAATGGCGCCTATCTCTTTCGGAAGACGTTTGGGACCCTAAGTTTCCTATTTAATATTGTTCGACTTGATGTGTACTATCACTCCTTAAAGTTTCTCCTCCCCCCAAGAGTTTAGATATGCCCTGTACATGTGATACTTTAAACTCGGGATGGGCATTAAATCGATCGCCAAGACATTTTGGGGTGACCGCCTTCACTAAGACATAATAATCTTTCCATCTTACGAAGTTTCAGAAATACTTTAAAAATACGGAGGAAAAAAATCGAATCATAAGAGAAAATTTCGTCAAATAGAAAATGTACTTTGCTATTTGGAGGTTATTTTGTGAAGGAAATCGTAAAATTTTCTTGGTTCCATGTAAAAGTTCGCTCTAAATAATGAAATTAGTAAACTAGAGGTTCTTAAAATGAAGGTCCGACTGCATTGTGTACCTTCTTTTAGCACACTGCCCCTATACCACTGGGTGGACCGCAACACTTTGAAAATGTTAGAAGCAGCCCGTACCCTGGAAAAGACTGCCCACCCTTGCTTTAAACCATCATGAAAATATCCAGTTTACACCTACAAATCATAAACATCCATAAAAATTCAATTTTGATATACCTATATTTTGCTGATCAATTTTTGTCCATGATACTTCCATATCACCATATGCTAAATTAAATCAAAGCCTTAAATCTACAGTGTAAACAGTTGTACAAGGGTGAGGTTCAGGGCTTCATTTCCCACCCTTAGACCAACATTTTAATTTTCAGCGTAGATTATACCTTCGTTCTTCCATCATATGGTTTGTGAATATTCCTCCCCCATATAAGAAATCTGTGTACACCACTATGTGTGTGTATTAATTTATCTCTTCATACACACACAGCATAACTTATAACATAGATTAACCCCAAATTATAATGTCTAGAAGCTCCATAAACAAAGAAGAGATTTAGTTTCTCATATTGTCAATTGGAATTAAACAAATGGCATGGCAGGAGACATTCCCCGCCTCCCATATTACATTTGTCAGCAATGTTTGCAATAAAAATACCAGTTAGTTGAGCTGCATCAGTAACATCTATAATTTGTTCATTTAAATAGCATAAATTGTCCAATTTTTTAATCAGTTCTACTTTTTTTGATAGATTTACTTTTTTTTATCAATTTTTATGATTCTAGTCTTTCAGAAAAGTCTTTCTTTATAAGGGCAAATCATACTGGTCATGTGCTCAGAACATATTGGTTAGATGAAAAAAATGAATTTTTTTTTTTTGTTTTTAATAATTACATACATACACAAAGTACCTACAGGCAAGATAACATATATTGTTACAAAAAAAATCAAGAATTCAGGACAGTTTATTATGTATAGAATGAACTACTAATGTGATAAATTTGGAATAAATAAATTGCAGAATTTACAAAGGGAGGAAGATAATTGCATTTTTAAATACAACTATTTGATAAAGATTCTACAGATGCTCATTACTGAAGAAATAAGTTATATTAAAAAATTGGTAACCCATTAAAATAATTATCTATTTCTAATGTCAAAGTTGTTTAAGTGCAATTTGGCAAAGTTATATGTCCAGAGCGATGTGTTAAGCCTATTTTGGATAAGAATTAAATATACATATATGCTTTAATAATTAATTTATTCTCCAACAATAATGTACCATCTTTATTCTTCAAATAAGAATATACCAAAATTAAGTGTATTTCCCTTTTAAAAAAAACTTACATTTAACAAAGAATGAAATTATATTTGTTGAAGAAAAATGAACGATTATTAATTATAAAAGAATATTTTTTATTTAAATACACATAATCTTAATTGATTTCTTTGTGAGATACAGAAATTTGTATCTTAAAAGATATGAGTGTAAAACAGTAAAAATATCAAACAAACATTATAAATAACACACACAAATGACTGTTCTTTCATGTAATCCAATTTTCATCTATGAATGGTAAGTATCCACAACAATTCAAACTCTGACATTGGCATTTTCTTGCACACTTAGAACTGTTTCCATCTGCAGCACATTCTTCACCATAGTTGTATGTGAGCTCAACAAGAGGCAAAATGTCTTCCTTAGCAAAAAAGCACACCTTTGGTATCATACTACTAACACGAACAGGGACTGAAAACAGGTTTGGCGAACAAGAATGGTTTAAATATCTACCAACATTACCCAAAAAAGTAGGATCAATTATAGTTTTAATGCATTTATTACTGGAAATATGTTCTTTTATTACATAAATATAATTTGATTCCCCAGAACTTTGTTTCTTCAAACGATGTTCAGCTTCATGTTCATCAATAATTTCCCCTGCATATTCACAAACGAATGAATACTTTGGAATACATTCTTTGCTTCGCACACCAAACCCTGTCCTTCCAGTAAGGAACACTTCTAGTGAAAATTGTAATCCATGCTGTACAACTCGATTGGGGCAAGTACTGATGCAAGTACAGAAATCAGAGCATTCAACAATAGGTCCAATTGAATTATTAAAATTTTCAGAGAGTCTGCCATCCAAGTACATATTCACTTTTGCTGAACAAGAGCATGTTTCGTTACATAAACTTTCACAGTTACACGGCAAAGGTAAACTTTCAAATTCCTCTGTTAGGGATTCACTTCCTAAAACAGAACTAGTGACATACTGTGAAAAAGAATAAAAATTAAATTGGTATTCCATATATGCATAATCTAAAATTCATTATAGTTAAAACAAAAATCATAAATTAAAAAAATGGTATTAGCCTATTATCGCAATCATACAGGTGAGACATTACATGAAACAAAGCACATGGTAGCCAATTTAGCATGTATGATGCATGCAAAAATGGTGTTGTTAATTTGGAGAGTTATCTTAAACATTTGCATTGTTGCGATAATATGTATACTTTATACGTAAAAATTATACTTTAAGGCCTTACAATTTTTCGAAATCAATACAAATTCAAGCATTACAAATGAGGAAAATAATTTCAATGAAAACCCAAAGGATCTTTTAGACCAAAATTTATAAAACATGCAAAATAAATAATGGTTAAATACATGCCAGTCTGTGTTGATCACTTTAATCAAGAATATTAAAGATGAATGACTTTTTAAAATAAAAAATATATTTCAAATAATTTTTTTTATTAGAAAAATCATTAAGCATTTCTTACTATAGAGTGAATTGATTTATATCCTGAAATAATTTATCATTTATTGCACATGAGATTATGATTAATTTTTGTATTAAGCTCTGATTATTCATAATCAGAATTAGTTTTGTTACATCTTGGGTATCCAAACACATAAAAATACATGGAGCAATAATACTGATTAAATGAATAGGTGGAATTAAAGAGATTATGTGGGATACAAAACAAGGCCCAATCCAAAGTTAACTAGAAACAACTTTTGTATTGTAAAATAATTTACGGTCTTTTTTTACTCATTACATTGTACAAACTGATACAGCAAGAAACATGTAAAAATTATAAATAATAACCTCATTCACAATAAAATGCAATGTACAGTGCAAGTGGTTACTTACATATTATTTCAACAAAGTTACCATTCAAGATAACTAGCCAAGGTGGCAACCCCGATTTCACATGTTACATGTGCTTAGTTTCAAATAATGTCATGAATATGGTTGCGATAATACATAACTACCTGCAACTAACAACAGTAAGGTTAAAATTAGTGATATTCATTTAATTTTCTTTCTAATGGTGTAATAATCACACCCACCACTCCATTTTATTGCTAGCTTCCTATATTTACAATTCATAATTTCCATAATTAGGCAAATGTGTCTATCTCCTTCTGCCAACCTAATCTCTAAATTTAAATATGTTAAAGCACAATTGATAAATGTTTATTTAAACTTTTTATTAGTACTGTTGAATACAAGCATTGAGGTGTACCCAAACTGTCACTGGGATAAATATCTGACAGTTGTTAGTATCAAATTTGTTGATATCTTAAGATAACCTTTTGGCTAATTTGACTTCAGTAGATAACATGGCAAAGAAAGTAAGTCATTCTTGACTAATGTTAAATCTCAAGTAATTTAAAATAAATTTCAAACTTAAGATTCTTTTTGCAGATGTAACAGTAACTGAAAAGGTTGGTATAATTCTAAGAAAAATAAAATCTGGATACAATAGAAATAAACTATTTTTGAATAAAAATATTATTGCATTTATAAGATTATTATTCTAGGAGATAAAACTCAATGAACAATTTTGAGTTGATTAATTAAACGTGATTACTAATATCCTCCTGTGCAAGGTCAAATTTAAAATTTGGCAAAAATTAAGAACAGTTATTTAGCTAGTTTCTGAATATTGTTCAAATAATATATATTAAAACATAAATATGACTTTTCAGTTTATTAAATTCCAAATACTTTTTAAATAGAAATAATCTTAGCATGAATTATAACCAGAAAATATTAAATTCAGAAATATTTTTCACTAGATGAAATGGCTTAAATTTTTTTGAAAAGTATTAGGATTGAAATCTTTGATAAGTGTAAAGGAAATAGCTGAAGTATTCAATCAAAATAGCTCCTGAATTTAAGAAACAAATTGGAAGAAAAAATTATGGTACTTACGTATTATTGCAACCCATCGACTACATTATGTGAAATGAAGCACGATTGCCAATTTAGCACATATGAAATTTGGGCTACCAACTTGGCGATTGTTTCGATAATACATAAGTACTAAAATTTTATTTGAAGAAGCACTTATTACAGTTTATTTCATTGGCTAGAGTGTAGAATACAGTGCCTTTAGAATTTGGCGATGTTAATGTAGATGCCAGAATGAATTCGACTCTTTATTACTTCAGCGTCGCTTCATTTCTCTCAGAACACCTATTGTTGCAAATAGGTAGTTGGCTGACTGATTTTGGTTGCCGAAAAATTGGTTTTGCCAAGGGGCCCTCTATTCTTCATTTTAATCGCCTTTTTAAATGAAAATTTTATACACTAATAAAAAAATGCTGAAATTTTAAAACCTTTTTCGGTACTTGCGTATTATTGCAACAATCAACAACTTTCAAGATAACTCGAAAAGTTGGCAATCCCAATTTCACAAAATGTCGTATGTGCTAAATGGACAACCATATGCTTCATTTCATATAATGTCACCAATAGGTTGCGATAATAGGTAAGTACCCATTTTTCTGTGCATCTGCAGTGATCGACTCAAAACACACAAACCTGTGTTGAAGTGGTCAGTGTGATTGAAAAGTGTATATTTGGATTAAGAAAAACAAAATTTTGATGTTACAAAGTCAGTCAGCAGCTTGAGGTCCTACTCTTAGAAATGAAACAAAAATGCCAAATTAAAATTTTTTAATTGGTTGGTTATGAATGACACATTTAAAGGCAACCTGAGTGTTTTTTTAAAGCAACTTTTAGTATTTTGTAGAGAAAAATGTCATAATTTCGAACATATGATCAAGTGAGAAGGAAGTCGCCTGATAATAGCATCACCCCTTCTATGTCATAGTGAAGACTGATCCTTTGCAGATTTAATATAAATCTGGTTCTCCACACAATAGGTCTATAGTTGCTTTAAAGACAGACACGACACAGGAGGCAAGTTTGAGACCATGGCTAATGCGAACCTTTTAAAATTAAATAACAAATATATTAATTCCAAGTAGCAAAATCTCTCCATTCTACTTATTATACAGAAAAAAGAAGCCTTCTGTAAGCGGTAAAAGAAATATTTACCGTAAAATCCGACAAACAACGCACATCTATACTTCCAAGCTGCAATTTTTAATTTTTCGTAACGTTCGCCGTATAACACGCACCCCCTTTTTTACAAAGAAACCTGAAATGTACTAGCGCAATGTTATTTTTCTGAAGTCATTTATTCAAGGTATTATTCCAAGCTTTAGAAAGCAAAAATAGTATAGTTTTAGAACTATAATCCTTTAAGTTCATAAGGAGTGTGGTTTCTTTTATATGAACAGAATTTCTATATATCCTGAAGTCAATTTTTTTTCTCTATGCTATCTTTTTTTTTAAAGCTTTCAGATTTATAACCGGCGTATAACACGCACCCTCAGATTTCGATCTTATTTTTTATGCTAATAGTGCGCGTTATACGCCGGATTTTAAGGTAAATAAGGCTAACAGAGATGAAAAGAACGTTACCTTAAAATAAACACTTACAATAACAAAAGTTGGTAATTGAAGATCATTTAATTCATTTATGAATGATACTTTTAATTTCTCTAGATTATTCGATATGTCATCAATAAACATGATTATTAATTTCCTACAAAGAAATGGAACAAATTTGATATTGGTACGCTACTCGTTTTGGTGTGATTTTTAAATAGCACCAAATAGATCTTTTCTGGCCAAGTCGAATATTATCCCATTTAAATATTATCAACTCCACTTGGCAAGAGTCTGTAGCATCCGATATTAAATTAGTTTCTAAATATTTGATATAATTATTCTCTACACGGTATGTAAAATTATTTTTAAAAATATTTTTCCTGAAAATAAATTGCCAAAGTTGATTGATTGATTGCAAGGAGAGTTAACACCATCCATCCATTTTAGTTGGGATTTTAGAAATAAATGTGCATAAGTCATGGTATAAAATAAATTTTCATGTCCTTAAAATTTTTATGATCCTATCAAAATCATCATAATAGTATATTTTGTGTTGGTACATTTATTTTAAAAATAATTAAGCGCTTAATTTTTTTTCTTAAAATATTGCGCAACATTCGAAGTCAGCCAATCAGGAAAGGATCCGTAGTTCTTCCTTTACATAAATTGACAAACTAAGCCATAAATTAGTTGCAAAAACTGATTTAAAAATTAGAATTATGTTATTTTAAATAGTTTCAAAACATCACAAACATCTAAAACCATAAAGCAGCTTAAAAATCTCCCCAAATCAATTTTTAAGTGCCTTTATTATTATTATTACCAAACAAATGTTCTTTGAGTGCTGGCTTGAGGTGTACTCCTTAAAAAAATTTTAAATAGTAATTTTTTAATATTAATTAACATTAAAATTATCATTAATAAATTATGATTATTAGACAATATGCTCTTTTTTTTATCTATATTTTGTGTTTCTCAGATTCAGCTGCGTGATCTAGTCGATTATTCGTCGAAATCAATTGTCGTTTTGACCAATTGTATACAGAATAGTATTTTTCGATTTTTTCAGTGTCGTGTATGTTTACTCTATGTAGCGCAATAAGCAGGGAATGTCTTTTATATATTAACTAGTTTATAGTATTTGTTTAATTTATCTTTATTAAATCTAGAATTGTGTTCATAAGAACCCAGAAAAGAACCTTGTAGTTCTGTAGAAGTTAAGGTAACGGTACTGAGAATATTTGCTGACATTGAATACCTTTGATATCAGGTAAAATACAAATATTTTGGAATTTTATCTTTAAATTCTTTCTTTACAAAAAAATTTGGATCAGCATATCATGAGTTTATTATGTTTCATTGTAAATACAATGTTTCTTTTTACTTAAATTAATTTTCTTCATTTATTCATTTTTTAAAAACTGCGCGCTTAAAAAAGAGAAAAAATCCTTTATTTTTATACTTGAATGATGCTTACTCAATTGAAAAATGTGTTGAAATTCCTGTCCTATGCGAAGTACTTATATTAAGAAATATCAGTTAAAGTTCTAAATATTCAGAGCTTTTTTTTAGTACAGTAAATATGTTGTTAACATAACTTTTTTTTTATACTAGTGTATTCTATTATTTCTTATGACATTTCATAGGATTTTGTAAAATTTAGAACATTAAATTTTTTCATAGATTTTCTTATCTTTCATATAATAGTAGTTAATTTTATGGTTAAATTTTATAAAATATATTAACTACTTTAATATTTTGGTATTATTTTAAAAATTGGATATCTGAAAGAACTAATTGTTTTTCCTGCAATAAAAAAACTATTCTGTGCAAAGGGACGCTCGTTAAAATTCTCTGCCAAATGTTGCTATGTGTTTTGCATTTTTACTTTTTCTATGACATCAAAATAAATGAGCAAAGAGAATGCATAATTATCCAAACCTTTGTTTTTATTCTGGATGGCATCTTATCAACATTAAATTACCAAATTATTTTTATCTTTGGAGTTATATATCATTGTTTTACAATGTCATTAAATAAAAACTGAACTATGTTCTTTTGTCAGCAAATGCAGAGTCTAAATTTGTATGGTGTATCAATATATTTTGTTTGGAATCTATTTTAGTGGACTCCATTATCATATTAGACTGTCCAGTGCAGAAAAATGAGCTGTGCACATAATTTCTTGTTATTTTTTCTTCATCAAAAATGTTTATTAAGTTAGAATTTAATCAACATTTATTGAATTATTGAATGATAAAAAAAATTATTAAAAAGATGTATGGTTTGGATGTAAATTTTTCTGTAATCAGACTATTTGCCCTCATTTTTATAGTATATATCTGATGTACCATAATTTTAATTGAGAAACAAAACTCAAAACAAAGATATTAGTGTTAAAAATTTCACTATTGATTTTAAGAATATTAGATTTTATTAGTTAAATATTGTAATTTTTTTAACCTATTTCAGTATTTGCGTATTATTGCAATCTAATTATTGCAATATGAAATGAAGCACATGGTTGCTGCGCGCTGCGCGCGCGCGCCAATTCAGTGTGTACCAGGCATAGGAAATCGGGGTTGCCAACTTGGGGGGTATTAAATGAGTTGTGGCGATTGTTGTAATACAATTATGCAAGTATCCCTATTTCTGTTGTCCTTCAAAAAATAAAAGTATGGGTTTCTTGCATGTTATTGCAACAATCATCAAATCTATAAATAACTTGCCAAGTTGGCAACCCCGATTTCCTGTGTGTTGTACACGCTGAATTGGCAACCATGTGCTTCATTTCATGTAATGTTGCCATTACGGTTGCGATAATATGTAAGTACCAATTTTTTTTTTTGAAAATATGCCAGGACCATAGGGCATCAAATGGTACTAGGCCGCACAAGGAACATTAGGTAAATTATTTCCATTTTATTTACTGTGGTGTATTTTTCTCGGGACTTGGCAACTTTTTATGGAAAACATTTTATATCCCACGTTAAATCATTTTATATTAATTTTTTGATGCAGTTTTATTTTATTCTGAAGGCATGACTATATATAATTAGATTAAAATTATTAAATCAAAACAATCTGAAAATGGCATATGGGTACACAATAAAGGTGGATTGTAATTGTATGAATAAAAAAAAAATGTATTAGTTATTTGAACCTGCCCATGCCAAGATGTTCTATGATATGGAAAAAAAATTGAAATTAATATTGCCACAAAAGAGTTGAATATTTTAATAAAAATGAATTATGTTTAGATGATTTTTTTAAAGCTCAAAGTAAAATTTTTATGATATATATAACCCAAAATAATCATTATTGATAGTTGAGTACCAAATAGTGAATAGTACAATGCAACATTTTGTAACCTCCACTCAATTTCCCCATAATGTTGAATGTCTGATCTTAGCTTACTTTCCACCTTCCACTTTTTCTTACGCTGTAATTTTCCAATAGTTTTTAATTTAATGCTAATGAAGGTGTTCAATGTACCTGATGTTTTTTTCTTGTAACTATTTAGTAGGTGACCTATTGTCATAATAAATGTTAAAAATTATTAAAATGTCTATTTTTCTTTTGCAAAAATTATTTTGACTTTTTATCATAAAAATTACTCAAATACCAAAACTTCATTCTCCTTGTCGTAATACTTAATATAAAAGTTGATTATTTAAAATTTATCTTTATCTTCAGCTGTATACTAGTGAACATCTTCCCTCATAGGTAAGTTTTGAAATGCTGAAAAAAAAAATCCATCCGCCCTAGTGCTCAAGTTATGAAAATAAACCTTAATGGTTGAATTTAACTCTAGTCCTCCTAATTTATTTTATACTTTGTTTCCATTCAAATTGCTCTAACAGTATTCTACATTTGTTCAATATTTGATTCTCAATATAAATTAATTTTTGAATAAATAAATGGAATCCCTTTTTTTTAAATAAAAGAAAATAAATTGTATGCACATATATATGGATAAAAAGTAGTGAAACTTTGTTTATGAAATATATTGTAATGCTAAAGATTGAAAAAATATATATTTTTAATCTGTAAATACTTCTTTTTATGTTTCAATAACCATTGGTAATTTTTTCAAGAAATGTGAATAAATATAATTTTTTTAAATGACAAAGTAAATGATTATAAATTATGTTTGTTATAATATTATTCTATTTCCTACAATGCAATAATTTATTTAACCAATTAACTGAAGGATCTTTTTCCATCTTGTTTAATTATGAATCAATATTTATTCAGCTATATGCATTTCTTTCATATAGATGTAGCATGGGAAATCTTATTTTATAGAAATCTCCTTACACACTGTTGTTGTTTGGGAATAAAGTCTTTGTATCCCATAAAAATCATGAATTTTTTTTATTTTTAGATTTTACAACAGTCAAGGAATGCGACTACATTTATTTTTCCAAGTTGCAATTTGTTTGCTGTGGACAATCAGTGAAGTCATTTGTGATAGAGATTACTATGATGTATTAGGGGTCAATAAAAAGGCAAGCAACAGAGATATTAAGAAAGCATTTAGAAAGTTAGCAATGCAATATCATCCAGATAAAAATAAAGATCCTGAAGCAGAAAAGAAATTTCGGGAAATTGCAGAAGGTAAGAAAATTGTTTATTTTTCCTTAATATCTTTAATGATATGCTACATATATTAAACTATACTTTGTGTTGTGTCGTTTAAGAAATATTGTTCAAGTTTCATTTGCATTTTTGTTCAAAAATTGTATTTTTATTTTGTATGATTATATTGTACATTTTCATAAGGTTCTGTTTATTACAAAAATATTTTCTCTAAAAATTCTCTAATTATTTCTCTAAAACATTGATATTTTTAAATAAGTAATAAAAGTTGTGTACTTTACCCTCTTGCTGTGAAGTTAGTTTATTAAAAGTAGGTTCAAAAATTGCATATTTTTTCATTATATATTTCAAATCTACATTTTAGAGTTAAAATATATATAAAAAAATTTGTAGAAGAGTTTTTATTTTAGTATATAGAATTAAATCATAAAAATATGAACATAAACAGGAAAAGCACGGGTTGCAACCTAAATAGCTAGGAAAAAATGCATACCTGTGGAAATTGAGGGTTGCACAAATTTTGCTACATCTGCATTGCCCGTGGAAATCGCGGGATGCATAGCAAGAAGGTTAAAGCAGAATAGCTTCACATTTATTATATCTTCAGTTTTATTGATTTTGAAAGCAAATCACTATGATAAATTAATATATACAGCCTTATTTAATGTTAAATTATTTCCATCTTATTGTGTACAAATAAATTGCTTGTTGTATGACTTGTAAATAAATTACAGTATGTTAAGTCTTTGTTTGAAATAAATATCTTATTTTAAACCTTAGTTTTCAGTTTGACACTAAGAAAACCGTTTTGATTTTTACTTAGGAGGATATTTTTAGATTGTTAGACACACACATATAAAAGAAAAACATTGTATTTGCATGTTTAATTGTTTGGAAATTAATAGTATAAGATAGGTATGTGTGTGTGTGATTCTTTTACAATTTATATTATATTCATAAAATATTTGTTTCTTAAATAATTCATGTCTGAAATATTTTAAAGTTACAGAATTCGATAAACTTCTGTTTATTTACATTAGTTGTTTTTTAAACAAAAGTAAAATGAATGTATGAAAAACTTTATCAATGGTTTTCAAAAATGAGGTTAAATTAAACTGATGTAGGTTCTTAAGTTGTTCTACTTTTCCTGCAGTAGATTTAATGGAAAAACTCAAATTTCTATACAACAAATCTTACTTTAAAAAAATATTTAGAATTTATTTTAAAATAAGGTGATAGCAAGGCATCCCCTTAATAATTTTGTACGTTTGATCATGTTGCAATTAAATTTGGTATATTAATTTGATTAAAAACTAAATGAAATTTTTAGAATGAAAAAATAAAGCATAAACATTTTGCAAATGTGTATTTTAATTATGCAAATAATGCCTTTTTTTAAAAAATTTTATAGCTTATGAAATTTTATCTGATGAGCAAAAAAGAAGAGAATATGATCAAGTAGGAAAAGCTTCATTTCGAAGTGGTGGAGGTGGACATCACGGATTTCATTTCAATTACCATGAGTTTTTTAACACCTTTGATTCATTTGCCTCCAGAACTCATGGAAGTAGAACAAAAGGAGGTTTTGGTTCCTTTAGTGATAGTAATTTTTTCAATTTTGATGATTTATTTTCTGACTTTGAACCAGAAGAAGAAGGAGGAGGTTTTGGTGGATTTTTTGGTGACTTTTTTGGCAGTCAAGACAGTTTCTTTGGATCTCATTTTAGTAGTGGAAATATAAATAAAGTTCACTCAGAACAGAAGATTTTCAGTTCATCAGGTAAATTTATCAATTCATGTTGGTATCCAGTTTTATGTGTCTACAAATTGTTTTTAATGAAACATAATAGTTTTAATTTAATATTTAGAACATTGTTGTTTGATGCATTATAATTTATTTAGATTAATGCAAGATCCAAAATCCATGCTTTATAAGTATACAGATAGTAAATTAATGTTTTTCATTATTTGAAAAACAATATCTTTCATACAGTTTTATAATGTATATATAAATTTAAAAGTCACTTTTCCTACAAGAAAGGGGTAAAAGTAAGAAAAAGAATATAAATGGCACTAAGGGATTAATTGCAATAAGAATATGTAGTTTTTTAAGTGTACTGAAACATAAGTAATCTTCAGATAAATAATTGTTATTACAATTTAATTAAAAGTACTTTTGAAGCATATTTTTTTATTCTCAAAATATTTGCATCCTCACACTAGATATTATATCGAGTAAAATTCGAATTTTTATATTGTGTAACTATTATGTTTGCAAATAAATGTCCAAGGTATTTTTCTTTCATTTAAAAAACAAATGGGTAAGATCTCCACTCCAGTATGCAATGAAATCAAAATAATGTAATTGTATCATCTATTTTTGTGTAATTATATTATATAATCAAACTAATTCATGCATAGTTATGTTTCTTATATTTATATTTTGTTACTTTATTTGTATTATTTCTTATATTTTTCTTTATTGATTTAGAGAAAATTATATGTACATAATTCCTTCTTTTTAAGGTGGTGGTCGCTGTCGAACAGTGACGCAACGTGTTGGAAATATGGTAACAACATACACACAATGCTCATAGTTAAAAGTTTGACTTGTACAATGCACTCGCATATTTATACTTTTTTTTTTGTAAAATAGTGTAAAATACTTATAAAAGGAATTGAAAAGCTGTGCATGTGCCATTATGTCTATTTTTACTAGTGTAGTATAAAACCCAACGATGATAAAATCTTTTCTAAGTATATTCATGGCATTATATGAAGATTATGGTAAGAAAAGATGCTTATCTCTTTCAAATTTGTAATATATTTTGTATAAAATGTGTTGTTAATAATTAAAGTTTTTATCACAAAAAGCTGCATTATGTGTTTTACTTCAATGTCTTGGGAAATATTATGTATGATATATAATGATAGTTATCAAAATATATATTCGAATTACAGTAAAACCATTAATATTTATTTATATTTAAAAACTAGCTGCAAAATTTATATTTTTGAATTTTTAAAAGTTTAATAACAGCAAATAAGAGTTAATTTAGTTAGTAAATACTTTTTAAAATTATTCAATAATAACTAATACATTATCTGAGAGTCAATTTTTAAAAATTTGCTATCAGTTTTGAAAATGTACACTTCATAGTATAATTCAATTAGTTATATGTGTGATCACACATAAGAATATAACACATTTTAATATTTTTATTCAAAAGTTTACAGTTTTATCTATAACTAGCTGCATGGCCTGGCATTGTACAGACTTTCTCTACTTTTATAAATTTTCCCTTTCCTTCACAAAATCAACACTTCTAATACTCTTTTTCAAAGTGACCCCACCCCCCTCTTCTCCTTAGCTCGGGTTTTTACCGAGTGTATAACTTAAAATTCCCTGTTTCAAAATTTTTTCGCTTCTTTTCTTTGTCAGACAGGTTTCTTTCCCCCTGGCTTTGTACGAACATTTTTAAATGCATAACATATTGTCATGGAAATTCCCCTTCCCCTCTCACTATCAGCCATTCCTGGTATGTGTGTGTGATTTCTATATTAACGTCATTACAAAATTCGTGTGATAATTTCCCACAAGTAATTATTACTGCCCTTTTAAAATTTTGGCTACCGCTGAAGACCCCCTGTTGAATCTGTCGAGAGTTTAAACGTCCTAGTGTTCGTGTGGTATGGTAGTTTAGAGAGATGGGTGCCAGCTCAAGTCTCATCTTCATCACTTGACAATAGTTCAAAATGTCGAGGTGCGTTGCCGAAAGCTCTTGAGTAAGTGAACAGAGTGGGACTTTAATATTCACTCACTCACTTTGCAACTTTTTAGGTCCTGTAAACGAAAACATACCTTTTTAAAAAAGCTTGTATGTTGAAAAAAGTAGAAATTTTTATAATTACAAAGTATCACAACTATATTAAATGTTGAAATCAATTGTGAGCATTTTTTGAAATGTTCGATATTCGAGAAAAAAGTTTCATGAAATTATTTTTAAAAATAAAGTTATAAAAACTTTGAATTTGAGTATTTTTTAAAAAAGTTTTCAGCGTTTTATTTTTTAAATCATTAACTCAAAATATGAGTTTTTAAAAAATCCTTTTCATATAAACGCATCGATATTGATTCATTTTAGAAAAAATCATACAATATGTAAAGTATCGTCGTTTTCTAAAAAAGAAAACAAAACACACATACTGTATCTTGACGAAATAAATAATCTTTCCAATTACGAAATTGCTGGCGAAGTTATTAAATGCGCGAATAAAATTTCAGAGTATTTTTTGAAAAATCATATAAATTAAACGATGATGTTTCGAACCCAGGTACAAACAGTAGTAATCAAGCGCTCTTCCGATAGCGCCACGAAATCTTCGGAAAAAAGGAGTGAAAAGACCTCTAAAATAAGAGATATTGAATTTCGCTAAATCTGGTGATTTTCAATATTTATAGGCGCATCTTCTTTTCTAGCGTAACCTTTCGTCAAGCGTGGCATGCACAGGGGAAGAGTCACTTCGCGCCAAACAGGTTTTCACCGCCAAATCCTTGGCTATCGTAAAATTGCATTATTTGTTAACGTTTTAATTTTTTTTCGGGCTTCATTTTTAAGTTAATACCTTCAAACTTCATATATCGATTGCAAACAACGGTAATTTTTAAACAAAAAATGTAACAAAAATAATGCTTAAATATTTCTCACAAAAAGGAAAAAAAAAAAATTTAAAAAACCGTAACTTTTTCAATTTTTGTACAGATTACGGATATCGTTCTACACACGGAAAAAAAAGTTTCGTGAGAGTTTTTATAAATAAAGAAGTTATTAAGTATTTAAATAAAATTTTGAGTATTTTTTGAAAAATCGTAAACAAAAAAAAAAAAAAAAAATGTTTTTGAGATTTTATTTTTTAAATGACTGATTCTAAAAGAGAAAAGCATGAACTTTTTTAGTGTAGAATATAATTTCATTAACGCGAAAGAAAATGCAAACGGAACGATTTAGAAATCCTTTTCAAAAAACGTATCGATTTTGACTCATTTTAGAAAAAAATCGTAAAAAATAGAATATCATTTTGTAAAATAAGCTATACCGTATAGTGGCGAAGTAAATGATCTTTCCGATTCTGTAATTATTTTTTGTCTGAGTGTTATAAAAAAAAAAATTAGATCGTGTTTAAAAAATACGTCGGGAATAAAAAAAAATCTCCCGGTTTTTATTCTGTTACACGCAGGAGTAAAACAACGGTTTTTAATTAATATCTTTTTTAACTAATGAGGTTGATTCATGTGACGTCACGATCACGTGATGAGGAGGGCACGTGGATATGTTTTGGTTTGTTTCCCGCTTAACTCTAACCTAACACTTCTTTTGTGTACTATTTCGCCTTTGCTCTTTTACATTATAACTCGATTACAGTAAAAGATAAGATGATTGTATAGGAAAAAAAATCTTTTTTTAGTATCCCGGTAAAAAAATTCGAGTATTTAGTTAACATCATGAAGCATAAGGATTTTAAACCATCTCCTTGCTTATTATGCTAGTCTAATAGATAAAAGGAACAAATAAGGCCGGGCAAATAATGCTCGATTTCGTTGGAGGCACCTATTCCTACTATTTGCGGTGTTGGAATTCAAACTCCTGATTTTCGGGGTTGCTATATTTGGCTGTTTATAAATTATTGGCTAATGTATAAATGTTGTGCATTTATTATTAAAACTTCACTACTGAACAATTTTAATGTTTTTTCAATATTTATTTAAATTTTAAAACATAAATATTTTTTATTATTTATTTGTTATATACAAGTTCATTAGATATATGGTATGTTTATAAAATAAAAATTAAGATTAAATTTTGAAAAACATTAAATGAAACTAAAAAAACAAGTGTTGAACTGCAACTATATTGTAAACAAAAAATAGAAGAGTAAAATATTTTAGAATTGAAAGATTTTTGATTATTTGCAATTTTTAGTAATATATATATATTAGTCCATATAACATTTCAATCAGGCTTAGCAAGTTTTTTTCTAAACAGCCACTTGAAAATTTTGTGATTATTGGTATAAAATCATTTTAACTTTTGCAGATGATATTAAATCATATTTTTATTTACAGCAATTCTTATGATTATACATATGTATATTATATTAATGATAAAAGAAGAAAATTGTGTTTTATATTTATTTATATATTGACTGTTATAAAATGGTAGGAATTACATACATTGCCTTTTAAATGTACTGTTTATAGGCCAAAAATTTAACAGTAACCCAACTAGTTTGTAGATTATAGACTTAAGTGCTCCAACGAAATTGAGCATTACACGTCCGGTCATTGTGAAATAAACAAACCAAGAAAATGTATTACTTTATATATGAGAATTGCTTGCAGTGAAAAAGCTAATCCAAATGGAACCGAATATAATATTAATTAACTTATAATATCGACATATTTTCACTTCATGATTATCAATGTTTGGTTTTAATATCTGTAATATTGTTACAGCTATATATACACTGCTGGACAATTGCTAAGGACGGATAACACTATTATCCATAGCAACCACAAAATGAAAGGAAGCAAAAATGTGGAAAATTAGAATTAAGCGGGATATTAGTAAGAAGTATGAGTATGCAAATTTTTTTTCCACGTCTGTTCACGTGATAGCGTTCATAAGAGCTTTAAAGGTTTTGACGCGTGTGGACAGTTGTTGTTTCAAGTCAAAGCTTTACAGGAAAGATTTAATAGACGAACTTAAAATTTTTCGCATGTCTTCCCGACATCACATAGATGATTTTATGCGTGGCTGAAATATTGGAAAGATCGAAAAAGGGCGAAAAATAACAGATGTTGCCAGGGAGTTCGACATCGCTCACAGCGTTGTTTCACGGCTGTGGAAGCCATTTAAAACTACTGGAATGTGTAGTAGACGGCACGGGGGAGGTCGTGTTAGAAGTACGACGCCTGCAGAAGACAGATATATCGTCCTATCAGCAAAAAGGAACAGGCGCACCACAGCTCAGCAGGTGGCAAATCAGTTTCTTGCTGCCTCAGGAAAGCAGATCTCCCGAAAAACTGTTGCCAGACGTTTGAAGGGAGGAGGACCATACGCACGCAGACCTGTTGTGTGTGTCCCATTGACCAGACAGCACCGTACTGCCCGTTTGCAATGGTGTCGTGAGCATCACAATTGGACTGAACAGGACTGGGCATGCGTACTATTATCAGATGAGAGTAGGTTCAGTCTGTCATCGGATTGTAGACGCCAACTGATCCGGAACGAGAGTGGTACTGCTTATCGTCCAGAAAATATCCAGGAAAAGGACCGATATCCGACATGCAGTATCATGGTGTGGGCCGGCATCATGATCAATGGCCGCACGCGCCTACATGTGGTTGCGAATGGGACTATGACGGGCCAACGATACATTGATGAAGTTCTATTTCCTCATGTTCGTCTTTTCCGTGGTGCTGTCGGTGATAAATTTGTTTTTATGGACGACAACGCAACATGTCATCGAACACTCGCTGTTCTGGATTGTCTAGACAGCGAGGGTATTCAACGTCTCGTATGGCCAGCACGTTCTCCAGTTCTAAACCCCATTGAAAATGTGTGGAATGCTTTGGGGAGGCAAGTTTCTGGTCGAAACTATCCTCCGACAAACAAGAACACCCTCATCCGTGCACTCACAGAGGAATGGGATAAATTGCCTCAACAGCTCCTGGATAATGTTGTGCAAAGTATGGTACGACGTGTGGAATGTTGCATCACACTCCACGGTGGACATATCCCGTACTGATACCTTTCTTTAAGGTGCCTGCTGACTTTTAGATGCATTGTTCCATTTCTCCGTACGCAGATGAAATGAACATATTTTTTTCTTTCAGATGTTTCACAGCTTTTGTACTTTCCAGAACAATAAATATTCTTTATTCTAATGTCTGAACAGTGTGGCAACTATATTTTATCCTACTAGGCCTCATGTCTCGCTTAATGTGTGAAGGTCTCCTTGGACCTCACTTTGAGAACGAGAATAAATAGGAGTCATGTAAGAACCAGAGTAGCCATTTTTATAAACAACTTTCTTTATTTGGTTATCTTATCCAAATAGAATCAAAGACTTATTAACAAATATATCTAACTAGTATTATGATGTTTTAAAGGTAATATCCTTTAAATTAACTTAATTAATGATCCAATTAATTAACAATTAAATAACGATCACGCAGAGATTACCACGATAAGAGATCCCAGATTTATATTTATTAATGTTCCTATTGAACATTTAACTTTAATCTCACTCCTAAAACTTTAATGAGACTTTAATTATAAATCAATAATTACCAACGGAATCTCAACTCTTCTTGAGAGTAAATTATCTGCAACAAGAAATCTTAAATTTAACTTCACTATAACTTTCTGCTTCAATCTCTATCTCCTACTGCTCTAACTTTACTATTCCGTTTGACTTAAATACTTTATCTAATCTGCATAACAAGGAATCCTGTCCGCTTTTTGGAGTTGATTGGAAATAGGTAGGGAATTAAATTTCCCTAAAAAGGACGACTCAGAAGGTTAGTGATAAAGTTCCGTATAGATTTATCACAAATGTTATGCTACATAGCAATTTGTGATCCGTTCTTAGCAATTGTCCAGCAGTGTATATATGTGTGTGTGTGTAATATATAAGCTGTTAGAGCATGTAAGGATAAAAATATTATTTAATGTAGATAAAATTCTTAATTTCGTATTTAAAGCAATAACTTGAATAACAATTAACTCTAAATAATTTAGATATACAAAATTTTAATCTGAAAGGGTAAAAAAAAAACTTTTTCACATAAGGTTTCAAGTATATTATTATAAAAAAAAACAATTGTATGAATAAATTAGAAAAATAATGAGGGGAAAAAGTAATCATCAGCTCTGTCATTAATAAAAAACTAAATTTTATTATTCTGAAGTTCAGAATATAATAAATAAAACAATTTTTTATTTTTGGTGTTACTAAAATTTATATAGTAAAATAATGGAGTGTATTAATCCATTGTACGTTATTATTTTTTATTATTGAAATACTATGAAGAGTCAATTTCATAAGAAATCAAGAAAAAATTCTTCCTTGTACTAGAGATATCACTTTTTATATTGAAAATTATTTTTATTACAAATATAAAAAAAAATTCCTTAGAACTATCATAAAGCAACATGCATAGTTTTTGAAATACGAAATATTAAGCGATCTTTTGTCATAACATTCCAGTGATTCAAAATCCTAAGTCAAAGCTGGAAAAAGCTACCCAATCTGGTCAGCTCTCCCCTCCTTTCCCCAACGACTATTTTTAGAAAGTAACGGGGAGTAAGATAGAACCCTGTGCAATGACGTAGTATCAAGACGCAATCCACAGGGTTGCCTTATATTTTTTAATTTGCGATCCCCCCATGTTTTCATGGGAAAAAGCAGAATTAACATTTCTGAAGTGATTAAAGTCATTATTTGTGAAGAAAAATATTCTTTTTCATAAAATATAGTATTATTAATATGCATCTAAGCAGCTTATGCCACAATTTTCTTCTAAAACAAAGTTAGTTTAACTTTGTGCTTAGAATACATACACGGGGCGCCATCTGCAGCCATTATATTAAAGTTTGCCAGACATGGCGTCAGAAAATTCTAAAAGCAAAATAGATATATGTATTTTTCGCAATTTTAAAATTTTCTAGACTGTAAATGACATTTCTATATACATTTCATGGTGAATTTATATGAGTAATTAACGTTCTCAGCAAAAGTTTTACACCTACATAATGTGATTTCATTATGCTACTTTCTATGCAGGTCGTCAAGGCTGCTTGGACACTGACATTTCCACACAGAAAATCATCAACATACAATGACTGGTTAAGATGGTTAAAAGTATCAGGAAAAATATCCACATATCCATACATTTTCGAAAAGTATTCACTACAGAAATGAAAAAATATCTTAATTTACTACGGGTTCATTAATGTTTATACTTGATGATAAATTAAATACCATTTTAAAACATTAAAAATGCAAATTACCATTTATCTTTTGCAAAATTATAAGTAAAAAAAATTATGCAACATTTTTAAAGCCTTTATTCGCAACATCATTTTAGTAAAAAGATATTATTTATCGAGAATTTCATTCTGTATGTGGTAAAAAATTAAGGCATTAAAATTTTTAATTAAATTGTGTATATTATAGAAGATAAATTTGTGTGTATATATTGAATATAAAAGTCCTGTTCTCTCTTGCATTGTCAAAATAATAAGTCATTTTTGAATCCATAATTCTATTACACAAAAAAGTAAAAATTATAAAATCTTTGTGTGGCGTATCTATTTATTATGTAGTATAGATATTTAACACATCTGTTTTTCAGAATTTGACTGGTATGTATTTGTCACACAGATGTACAATTTTTTTTACTATAGATAACATGTATTAGGTGCTTGTTTCCTAGCACTCTAATAATAATACTCAAGTGTTGAGTTTTCATTAAATTCATTATTCAGACTTTATTCAATATGTACTGGAAATTTTATTCTGCGTGTTCATTCAACACCGTCAGCAAAGCTATCTCTACACGTTGTAAATAAATGCCACGTTTTCAGTATTTTATACAGTTATGTTGCAGTTAAGCATAATATAATCGATACAAGTACTCAAGTAAAAATATAAAAACTGAAATATAAATTATGAGGATCATTTTAAAAATTAACAGAAATTAAGTGCATTTATATAAAATAAGGTTAACAATTATTATTTAAATTTAACATTTATTTGAATAGAATTAATTTGGCTATCTTGCACCATACCACGTTTCGCCGATTCGGAAACAGCTGACAGGTGCAGCCATCTAGTGAGAGAAAATCTCTACAAAAACTGTCCTTTACACATGTATTGATATTTGCACGAGGGTTATCAAAATGTAAAATTCATTAATTTTGATAAGTTTTACATATAGAATATACACATATTATTGAAGTATAACACAGTGTGTATTGAAGAAATCTATGCAACCCCAGCTGGAATCTATTAAGCATAAGAATACTCTACTCTGGATTTTAATTTTTACATAAGTATTAAAGTCTAAAAGGTTCATCTGTATTGATACTATCCTGCTTATAAATTTAAGTCCTGAATAAATTTGTTGTATTGAGTTATTTGCAAATATTGACCCAAGAAGTGTACTTAGATCAGTTCTATGATATTTATCAAAAATTAAGATCATGAAACCAAATATGATTTTACATATAGACATTTGATTCTGTAGGATATTTACTTTCTAAATGCAATAGAAATATTCGAAATTTTAATGTAATCTTTTTCAATTCTCTATTTACCCTTAAATAAAATAACTTGACAAATTGCTGCTCGCAATTATCTACATTAATGCAAAATTCAGTAAAAAAAATTTCAAAATTATTTTTATTGGGTTAATTGTCCAAAATCACCGATATTTTTATGTGACGTGCGTTGAAAGGGCAAATTTGGAGCACTTGTATTTATATTATAATATCGACTAATTTCTTCAAATCATAAAACCGCCAAATGCTACGATATACAGCCAATAGTGGAAACTGTTCATTTTTGAATACAGTAATTATAGGGATATAATTTTTTTTAAAATTCGGATATCTTTTTGCTTGGCGAAATTAATTGGCAGTTTAATACGTATGTTCCAAATTTTGGAATGGTATGAGTACTGATTTAGCATTTCTTAGACAAACTCTTTGAAGTAATTAATTTCATATTTGAAGTTAATATATTTTCAAACATCAAACTTTAGAGCAAGAATTCTGAATCTATTTTTCTTGATGTTTCATTTTCAATTTTTTTTAGTATAAATATAATGAAGTATAAAAGGATACTTTTTAGATGCATAATCAGTGATAACGAAATAACATGTCAATACATTAATCCAAATAAGTTTAAGTTTGGATGAACTGAAGTATATTTAACACTATACACACAATAACTGGTAGAAATAGGTATGCATTAAGTGTTGGTATGTTCAGTGTAAAAAAATCAAATATTCCCATTAAAACAGAAGATAATGCTTCGTATATTTTACAGGAACAGATTGTAGGAATTTGGCAATTAGTGTGAAATTAGAAAAAAAAAAGAAAATCCTTTGTCAATTTTATTTTGATGTAGTATATGCAATGTGAAGATTTATTAATAAAAACATTGCTACATTGCCATTTTATATGTGTATTTGTTTTTTTTATTCAAAACTTCTTTCTATAAGTTGCATGATTTAAGTATTCTAATTTGTTTTATATAAATTCAGAAAGTTGATTCTATAGATTTAAGGTATCCGACTACGTTCGGAGACTTTTTTAAGTTTTCAAAAATCCACTAATATTTTTACATTATCAGTTTCACTTTTTTATACACAATAATAAAAAGTACAGTTAGAAATAATATATGTACATAAAATTTGCAAAAAAATTAAAATTTTTAAAGAAATTTTAATCAAATTTTGGAATTTTTTCAAACACTCTATTTTTTAAAATATTTTATATTTTCCATAAAATATTTGCAATACATTTTTAAAACACATTTAGAGAGAATGACCTACAAGTGTTAAATTACTTTATTTGAATAATGGCCAGTCGAGCTTGCGAACTAGGAAATTCAATAAAATTATCGTAACTTTCAGAAAGAAATACAACAATAAAATAACTAAAAATTGTTCAATTTCTTAGCTTGTAGGTCATTCTCTAGATAATACCAATAATAACATTTGTGTAAAATTTCATACAAGTATCTCTAATAGTTTTTTAGATATCATGTTTGAAATATCATGAAATTTACAAAAAATGGTTTTGAGAAAAATGCATTTAAACTTTATAAAATCAATTTCAAAACAAAATATGACAAGTATACTACTAAAACTCTCCTGATTTATAAGTAACACTCCCACTCTTTGGAAGTTTGTTAAATTTTTTCTTTCTTTGGGCCTCCTTTTTTTTTCCTGGTTGATTTTATAAAAAGGCAAAATGTTGTTTCGAGTCACCGACTCGAAAGATGTCAACAAATCTCTCATTACGCAGTATATAATTCCCTGCATTTATGCCAAATGCTTTCAAAATACCTAACACATCAATGAAAGCTTTTTAAAAATAATGACGTAGTAATATATGGGTACCCAAAGAAAATGGTTTTAGCTCGATAAAAGTTTCTTTCAAAATGATTTGCCACAAACAGGCGTTAAATGATACATTTTTATTTGTGTCTTACCGTGGAGGCAATTTTATAATAACTGCTTATCACTCTGCTTTGTGTACACAGGTTTAACAATATTTTAAAGTTTCACAGAAATACATACAATTTTTTCTGTTTATTGTTTTCTGGTGTCGTTTCCTCGTTGATAGTCACACCAGTTCTCAGCTCAAATCGGGCACGGCCCATATATGGGTTTCTCCCCTGTTGGAGCAACAGTGAAAAAAAATACTGCTATTGTAGCACTTAGCATAGCTTTGGCGTGATTGTTAGTGCTAAAACAGTGTAGAATTTTATTAAACATAACATTGATAAGTTTTTCCTTCTCACCGAGGTTTTTCTCGCCTTTTTAAAAATTTTCTTTTTTCCGACTACTCAATCTTTCTTAGAAGTATCTTATGCACTCATATGATGACATTGTTGACACCATACACATCTTTAACAGAAAGGTATACTTGGAATCACCATCACAAAAGAAATACATATTTTTAAGATTTCGTAGTGCAAAAACATACAAAGATTTTGTACGCACTATGTTTGAAGTAAATCCCAGATGATTGCAGGAACACGCATGTATGACTGACTTATAGAATTCTAAAAAACTTTGATAACATTTCTAAATCTAGAATTTCCCAGTGTCAATGTATAAAGTTTCTATAGAAATCACATTTAGCCATGAATGTCCATGTGTCTCTGCCTTCAACGGATATTCCACATTCTTCAACTGACATTTTGAAACATTTTATAATGTTTTTTTCGCTTAAAAAGCAGTGGTCGTTCATGGCATCTTTAAAGCAGCACAGACAAGACTTTCTTTCACAATGTCTAAATGCTCCTTTTGTCATACAAGGCCAGTTCAGCTTAGCACATAGCTTTTTCACAGGTAAATATCATCTTTCAATCACTCACAATCTTCTAAAAATAGGTTGCAAATTAATAACACTTTGCTTTTTTTAGCTTTTCAGTAGCTGAAAAAGGACGATGAAATCCTTAATCGGAGCATTTTTCAAGTCACATTAGAAGTCAGTCCAAACATGTAATCTTCATGCAGGTACAGATTGTTCTCAAACAATTGAGAAACACAAACTTGAAAACACACTTCCCAATTTAAATAAAATATTCTATTACCCTTAATGTTCCACCATTCTTTTGTTCTGTAAAAATACCTTTACTTATCCCAGTTTTCGTTCATCCCAAATTTGAGCACTTCAAGTCAAGAACATTACAAGTCAACACTTCCACTGTTTTTGTAAATGTCTCACCAAGTTTTCAAGAGGTTAATTTGATTCAATTTTGATAATATCAAAAGCAGAATGTTCAGAAACAATTAACAATTAAAAAAATTAAAAAAAAAAAAAAATCAGGTTTTTGAAGAAATTTTGATGAGCAACATTCGAAAGATTCAAATCAAAACAAAAACATATGAGGTCAAGGAAGAAACAGATGTTGCCAATCGCAAAAGTCCAATTAAAAGATTGAAATTGTTGCCTATCAATAAAATAGTTTAAAAAATGCCAGAAATTGTTTTTAAAATTAAAAAAATTATGGGTAAAAGTTGTGAAGCAGTCAACTTCCGGTTTCGATTTCACCTCTTCCGGTTTCAATTTCACCGCTGTAATAATATTTTAAACACCTGTAACTTTTTTTCTAATTATCGCACAGACAAAACAAAGGCAGATTTAGAAAGATAATTGTTTGAATTTTAAAAATATCAAATAAAAGAAAATGTGATTTTTGACCGAAAATGACGTTTTCAACGTAGTCGGATACCTTAAGATCTAAAGACCTTTCCACCATGCTCAGCTAAGGTCTGCAGGTGAAGCAGCGAAGTTAGTCTTCTACCTCTGATGCTAACATCTTGTCAAGGTGCTCCAGGTTTTTGGACTAACAGAAGCTGTCAAATTACCCCCTTTACCATGAACTTTACTTCTGTATCTAACCATACTGCATCGCCCATCACGCAGGTTAACAAGGGGCGTGTTCTGAGTTTAGGAAGAGGGCTCAGAGCGAAAAGTAAGTTACAGTCTCCACTTAGTAAAATAAATTCACTAAGAATACTTCAGGCCAGTATGAATGGATTGTCTACCTATGTTATGAAGGTAAAACTGGACCAGCTTCTGCAACTCGCCGATACTCATAATGCCCAAATTATTGCAATCCAGGAAACCAAGCTAAAAGAACAAATGAAATTGAACATCAAAGAGTTCCACATAAATCGCTTGGACAGACCCAATCGGGGAGGTGGTGGTCTTGCACTCTTAATTAGAGATGTAAAACATCAAAATATCGTTATACCACAGACGAGCACAGATCTAGAAATTCAGGGTGTTTCTATTTTCTGTGGCAAACATAAATTGAATATAATTAATATGTATCACCCTCCAAATCAGGCTTGCTTGCCAGACTCTTTCTTAGATTTAGCAACAGCCAATGTATCAAGCATTTATTTTGAAGACCTCAATGCTAAGCTTACCTTTTGTAAATAACAGTAGAGGCTGTGACCTCCTTAATGCAGCTGACGACAGGGCTCTCATCTTCCTCAATGATGGCTCACCAACACACCACTCCTTTAGCTACAATACTGCAGAAGCCCTTGATATTGCTCTTGCAAGTGCGGATATTTTTCATTTCTGCCGCTGGTCAGTCTTGGGAAACATAGGAAGTGATCATCTTCCAATTGAAATTGAACTGAAAAAACCCCGGTAGGGCATTCTTACAAGAGAAATGTTTTGGAATTTCGGTAAAGCTGACTGGTCAGCTTTTGCTGAACTTACAGAAAAAGACTTTTCGTCACTCCCGCTTTCTCATCAACTCAACGTAAACTGGGTCAATTTCAAAGCAGTTGTAATTCGTAATGCAAAGAAAACGATCCCTAGAGGGAATTTCAAAAGTTTTAAAGCTACCTACATGTACAACGACCCTTATCTCAGAGCTCTAGTTGATAAAAGAGGCAGACTGTTTCAAAACCTCAAATATACCAACAGCCAAGGCCCGATCTATGCATGGGCTAAATGGGCTGCAGCCCAGGGCCCCCGGTTTCTAGGGGGCCTCGTTCTCCGTTGAAGATAACAAATAGAAAAAGATGTAATAAAATAATAAATTTCAAAATAGTAATGAAATAATAAACCCCAGTAAAAGAATAAAAATCAAAAATAAAATACCAGAAGTACCATATCAAATTTATTTTCATTTTCGAGAGCAATTTACTATTTTGTTCGTCCACCCTACCACCGAATACGCGGAAATTAACCCCTCCAACTGGACAGAACGGATTTTTCCGCCCTACTAGAGAGGCTTCGAAAATGGACTGCACGGATTTTTCTGCCTTCAAGTAACGTTTTCAAAAGCGGATTAGCCGCACTTTTCTGAAATCCTTCCCCCTTTTAAGGTTTAACATCTTGAAAGATAATGAGGGACGGAGGAAGCAACACAGCAGGAGTTTTATGGCTCGCAGGGAACCCCGTGTTTTGCCCCCCAATCGTAAAAATCGGGGAGAAATTTCTTTACAACCCCAGAAGTGTTTCTTTGCTAGCTTGTATTTTTAAAAAAGTTTCCAAAAGTCCCAACGCATAAGTAAAATATGTTACAATTCCCTTTTGGTTTCATATTAATTTCAAAACTGTAACAAGTTGGGGCGTGTCAGGGCAATCTGCTATTTTATATAGTTAGACAAATTATCTTTTTTTAAGTATATTCTCTTTCGCTTCATTTTTCTTATTCAAAGCTTTCAGTGTTTGAAACATGATTATTTTATTATAAGATACCGAAAAAATTAATAAAACATCAAACTCTTTAAAATTTGGAACCTTTTCAATTTTCCAACCACTAAAAATGAATAAATTTAAACTTCATCAAATCATTTGAAACATTTTCTTACACTTTGATAAAAACAATAACGAAAAAAAAAAAAAACTAATTAAGATTTATTAGTTTTTTTTTTTTTTTTTTTTAGATTTCAAAGCCTAAGTGTTCAGGAAAGTTTAAGTACAGTGCCTGGTTATATATTGTTAAAATACACCGAATTATATTTGAATTTTAAGTGCTTGAACTTCTGTTTACATCAAAGACAACATGAATGAAGATTTTCACACATTTTTTATAACTTGAATGTTTGAATAAATGGTAATCAAAAATATACGGAAACATTTACAATAGACATTTATGCATATAAATAAACATAAAAATCAATTTTAAATTCGAGCTATTGAAAAACATTCGAATTATATATTGTTCAAAAATATCTATTTATACAAAATACCTCAACATTTATCTTTTTTAAAGGCTAACTGAATAAGTAATTAAAATCTGGATATGTTTTGAAATCTCGACCTTATAAAGCTAGAAATTTTATGTTAGAAATTCCATTTGAAATTTCGAAAAAAAATGCATCGCGCAGTTAAAAATTATTTACCATAAGTTTTAGCAATTGTTTGAGTATAATAAAAATTTCAAATTTTATTATATAGCTTCTTTGGTATCTTTTAATATATTTCGGCCGCGGTAGCCGAGTGGTATAGGTATCCGAACGTGGCTTGCTTTGTCACGAGTTCGAGCCCAGTACCACTAAAGACCCACCGTGTAGGGCAGCGATGCTCGTTAAATCTGTCGAGAGCTGAAATGTCCTCCCGTTGGTGTGGTGGGGTAGTTAGGAGAGGGGGTGCCAGATCAGGTGTCGTCCACGTCACTTGACCATGGTTCAAAATTATGTGGTCCGTCGCCAAAAGCCCTCGTTTAGCTGAACAGTGCGACGTTAATATTCAATCATTCATTTAATATATTTCGAAGATTTCATACAATTCGGTTGAAAACCGCATGGTAAGAGCAAAAAATATACTAAAAAAATTGACGAATATACAATAAAGTTTTAGATAGAAGCAAAACTGAGAAGCTAAAGCGTAGGAATAAAATATTTTGAGTATATCTGAAGTAGTTTTTGAAATATTTATTTTAAAGTTTAGAAAATTTGTGTGCGTTATGTTATACTTGATATCAATTAAATGGTTAAAATAATGTGTGTGTTAATATTAGTCATGTAATCGTTTGATGACACATTCATATACTAATAAAAATTATCATGGTCATTGATGCGAATGTCAAGAATTTTATGTAATTTTAAATTCAGACATTAAGATATTGATGTAGAAAATATAAAACGACCATCTAAAATACATGAAAAATGCAGTCTGCTATAAAATGATCTTGACAAACAAAATCCGGCATTTTCACTTACTATGGCAGAGCCGGCTTAGTCAGGGGCGATCTGGAAAAACAGAGAGAGAACCGCGGTTTTGATGGATGCCGCTCTAGCTTTTAAAGCGCCCAGGAACAATTATATATATATATATATAAATTACAAAATGCAAAATAAATCTTGTAATTTTCCATACATTTTTATAACAACGAATTGTGGAATTGGCTTCCAATACATTGTTGTGTTTGACAATATCTAAGGTAACCAACCCTACTTTAGATAGATTTGTACTACTTTTTCCTAACCGTATTCCTTTTAAAATTAATTCGTGCAGCCGAAATACACCTTTTGTACCCTTAAAAATTTATGTTAACTATAACGGTTAATTTTAATTTATGCAACTTGTGAAATGTTCATAATTAACCATTTCCGTCTAAACAGTTTACATGAAAAAAAAGTTTGGACTCCCTCATTCATTAGGGATTTATATAAGATTCTAACATTAAATTTTATCTTTCACCGAATAGGATCGATAGTAGTGTATCGTGCTTCCACACCACAGGTCTGGGGTTCTATTAACGGGCTGCGCAAGGTCGACTCTGCCTTTCATCCCCGCTACATTGGGTCGATAAATGAGTACCAAGCTTGCTTCGGGTCTTAAACACTGAAGGTCTCTCTTCAGACAGACCACCAAATCGGGACATCTGTTCATGCACCTCAGCGTCCAATGGTCACGTGTATTATGATGGGCACAGTAGTTCCTGGCCCTCATGGATTGTTGTGCTTCTGAGTTTGAGTCTTAAGTTTGAGGATTACCTCACTTTGGGGATACCCCTTAGATAAACATGTATTTCCACTCATTTGCAATTAAACATTTTTCTTTCAATTACGTTTATTTCAGAAGGAAGTTTGATTTTTCAAATGTATTTTGCTTTAATAACATGTATATTTGTGTATTATATTAAAAATTTGATCAGTCCAAAATTACATATTTTTAGCTCCTCTAAAAGCTTTTAGGATTTTACAACTGATCTTACAATCCATATACGTTTTATAGTAGTATATTTAAAAATGATAAGGACATTTTTACGACTGTGTGAGCTGTTATGCCTCGTTTATAAATATAAAAAAATTGCATTCAGCTACAGTTTTTAAAATGTACAGAAATAAGTGGAGCAACAGGATACTTACGTATTATGAATATTTTTGACTGCAGTAAGATATATTTATATTTTAGTTTCTTTACAATTTGAATAGAAGTTGTAAGCCACATTTTGCGAATAGTTTGATATTGAGTATAAATCCATAGGCTGTTTAATATTGTAAAGTGTTTTACTTTGATACCAGCACACATTAAAATAAGGCTCATTTGCAGTTATATGATCAGCTTCAGTGATATTTAAATTTTAAAAAATAGTCTACACGTACGAAAACATTCTTTCACAACCGCACACCACATCTTATACTATATCTTCCCTACAGCCGGAAATATTTGTGTATACTGAAAAATTTAATACAGGATACATTTCAAGTGTTAAATTTGTTTTTAAAATTTGGTATGAATACATTGTGGAACTGTCGGTTAACTTCACTGAACAAAATTGTTTTAAGTGTACTGTTTTGAAAGACAAGATTTATTAGGAGAACTTTTCTCACAATAGAATTTGTAATGACTGAATTGTTTGAAAATGTAGTTATCGATGTGTGACATTTTTCCTTGTAATAAAAGAAACAGAAAGATAAGAAATTTAACTTGAGTAGAAAATGGTTAGAAGTACTGTCATGCGCATTTGAAGAAGTATATTCCCCATTAAAATTAAAAATTATTGACTGAATGTGTGTTATGTCCATCAGAAATGCCGATGTAGAAAAGGAATTTTATTTAATACAAGAAGTTCGAAAAAGAGAACACTAGGAAGGAAAATTTAAATTTTTTCCGAAAAATATTCAGTTAACATAAAAATATCTTTTATATGATTTTAATTAAAATAAATTAAAAGTATTGAAATCCTTTTTATGCTATTTTAAATTAAAAAATATAACTGAATAGAGAAAGATCGGTTTTATTTCATAAATATAATCATTGTATGTAATATTTTTTGTGTTATTGTTTAAAAATGAGATAGGGCCTTTGCTCTTTTTACCTCATTACTTTTTTAAAAAACAGGAAAGTGAGCGCGTTTTCTTACTCTCATATTCAAAAATGAATACAGGATGCTTTTTTCTGGTTCAAATCGCAATACCAAATATATATATATATTTTTTAATTTTTAAAAAATGACAGAAAAATAAATTTTCTTTGAAGAAAATATAATTATTTTTCAACTTCTAACATACTATTTATTTCATTTTTTCCTCTTTTTTTTACCTTTCATTTCGTTTTTAATTTTACTGTGACTGAACATATAGGAGAAAGAAACACCGTATGTTTCAAAGAGGGTTGATCAAGAGAGGATATCTACGCTTTCAAAGAAGATTGCCCAAGGCAACTTAACAGCTAGCTGTAAACGATTGATCTCTTGGTTCTTACTTTTCAAAAGGGACCGAACTGGGTCGTAAAATTTTCCCCGTTGGACCTCCCAAGTTCTAAAAGGGGGAAAGGAAAAAAGTCTGTTGCATTTTTGAAGGGAATCGCAAAATAAGAGTTAAACGCTTTCGGAATAACTTTTCAGGAGGAAGGTGTCCAGTTAGAGGGTTAATAATTAATAGATAGAGGCTCTATCATAGAGCGGCGCTGGCAAGCATCAAGCATTTATACAAATGTAGCTGCACTATTTCTGTAGCAATTTATTTTTGTGCAATAATAATTCTAATTTACAATAATATACTGATTTGGTGCTGTGTCTTGTGCATACTACCTGCAATTAAAACATAGGTACCTGTTTATTCAAGTTTCAAGTAAAAAGTAAGTGCCGATACACATTTCTAAATTATTTAAGTAGAAAGATTTTGAAGTAATGATTAAATATTTTCTGTATTTTCAATTTTTCAAAGATTGAAAACATCAGGATTTCCCATAAATATGTAAGTTGTTTAAAAGTGTTAACTTAATTACTTCTGTAGGATATAAAAAAATAACAATCAGTTTATGTGAGTGTTATTTAGATTCACCGCGAATATCATGTATAAATGTAAAATAGTCTTGATTTTCGTAATAAGTCGGCTTTTTTAAGTATAGATAGCTACAGTAAATAATGGATGACAACGGAAAAACAATATTTATTTAAAGTGGGGTAAATAATTCTAAAGTTTATTTTTATAAAATCCCCTTTAAACTGATGGGCTAATAAATAATAATAATAATCAGCGTTTTAAGTTTTAACGAGTATAGACAAGGATTTTTTTATTTTTTTAAAAATTAACGCGAGGTACTTTTTTTCAATTATCTTAGAAATATACTATATTGTTTTGTAAAAATTTGTTAGAATATTTTTAGTTTATTAAAGCACATCGATTGTGTTATCGTAATTTTATGACCTGAATTTTTAAACTGATTTACAGGAAAATGAAGTACTTAGCAATATAAATATGTGGGGTAGAACCCCCCTCAGTATAGAGGGCGCTGTTTGTAAAAACATACTTTGTTTACAGCTGAGATCTTGTGTACGTGACCGAGTGCAGACGCACTCCATATTCCATTAAACTTATTATTTAATCTTACACTTGTCTTCGATGATTTATTGAATTAAATTGAGTCTAATGATTGTGATGATATGAGCGTTGATAGATATAAAAGCATTCTACCACTGATTAACTGATTAATTGAACCACTGATGAACGTAACATTTGGTGCAACGGCCTGTGAATCGGAAATTGATGAAAGAATTATTTTTGGTAGCCTCGACCAAAAAGTAGAGAAATATCATCGTCGACAGTGAATTCAGGTAAGCCGAATTTTTATTGAAACTGAATTATACCTGAATAGAAGATTAAAATGTCAGAAGATATGTCTCAAAATTTAAAAAGAAGCGTACTGCGGTACGTTCTTCTTTGACAAAATTGATAAATAAAATTGAAGGAAAGATCAACAATGAAAATTAACCTGTTGATCAATTTGAAGCTTTTGTAGAGCAATTAAATGAAAAAGAAAGTAACTTAAGTTTATTAAATACACTAATTGAAGATCGTTTGTCTGTTGACACTATTACTGAAGATATGGAAGCTTCAGAAGAAATTAAAGAGAAGATTATATTTTGGAAAACGAAGCTTTCTTCTAAAATTAGGAGAATAAATTCTGACTCTTTTCAGGTTGATACAGTTTCTCGAAATATCCAAGTTATTGATACCAATAGTTTTGAATGTATGAACATAAATTTACCTAAATTGCATATAAATAAGTATTCTGGAAATTATTCTGAGTGGTTAGATTTTTATACTTTATTTGAAAGCTCTATTCATAATAACAATAGAATAAGCAAAGTTGATAAATTTAATTATTTAAAATCATATTTTTTGGTAATGCGCTTGCTTGCATTAATGGATTTCCAATTTCTGATGATAATTATGATAGAGCTCTTGATTTATTAAAAGATAGATTTGGAAATAAAAGCATGTTAATTAACGCTCATTTAAGCAATTTATTAAATTCAACACCTATTAGAAACCCTACTGATATTGTGGGCTTAAGAAATTTGTACGATAGAGCAGACACGCAAATAAGGAGTCTTGAAAGTTTAGGAGTTAAAAGAGGATCCTATTCAAACTTATTAACACCCATCCTGTTGAAACAGATATCCTCGGAACTCGTTTTGGAATTCAATCGTTCTCAAAGGGACGAAGGGTTTGACCTGAGCGCTCTTTTACGGTTCCTGCACTTGGAGATCCGTAGTAGGGAACGTGCCTCTCAAATAAACAATCATAAACCATGTCATTATTCCCATCCACCGCAAGACAAAACAAAAAATAAAGGCTCCTATTTCCTCGGACAACGCATGAAGCCACCCCCGAATAGAGTACATTTCCGACCACATTCATTCCCCCCTCTGGAGAAAGTAGAACTTAGAAGCCGAAAATGTTTATACTACAACAAAGGTCATGAACTCGACGCTTGCCGTTCTTTTAGTGCTAACGAAAAGCGAGAAATTTTAAGAAAAAAAGGGTGTTGTTATTTGTGTTTGTCACCCGGTCATAGAGCAATGGAATGTGTAAAAAGGAGTCGTGTCCTATTTGTAATGGGTCCCACCATTTCTCAATATGTTTTCGAAGTCGACATGATGACGATTTGTCTCCGAAAGGGGACACTGATAATATAGTTTCAACAGTATTTAAAACAGAAGTAAATAGTGTATTATTACAAACTTGCGCCGCATTAATAGATGTCAAAAATGAACAAGAAGTTTTTAGATTATTTTTAGATAATACTTCACAGAGAAGTTTCGTTTCAAAGAGTACTTCTGAGAAATTTAACTTCCCAGTTCTTAGAAAAGAAAAACCTTTCCATTTGCACATTTGGTGCCAAGGAAACTGAAACAAAAACTTTAAATATAGTTAAAATAAAATTGAAAAACAGGGATGATCCAAATTTGTGCATTGAAATAGAAGCGGTAGAGACAGAACATATTTCTATCACGAATTTACCGACTCCCGATAGAAATATTGATAAAAAATTTAGATATTAAAAAATGTACAATTAGCCGATCCTTATGAATTTAACGATAAAGAAATATCAATTCTTATTGGTGCGGACTATTATTATCAAGTAGTTACAGGTAGAATTACGCGTCTAAACAAAAATCTTGTCACAGTAGAAACATTATTCGGGTGGTCTTTACAAGGCCAGAGTACAAATTCTGAGGAACTTTTAACAATGAGTGTTATTGTTAATGAATACAATATTTCTAAACTGCTTAGTGAATTTTGGGATTTAGAGAATTTAGGAATAGAACCAGAGGTGTCTGATGAGGAAAATATTGATAATGATATAATGTCTGAATTTGAAGCGGGAATTTCATACCAAAATAAGCGGTATAAAGATAAAAAAAAATTCCCTTGGAAACCTAACATGAAAACATTGTTAGAAAATAATGAAGAAATTGCTAGGAAAAGATTTCTAAAGTTAAAATCACATTTTAAAAATGACAGTTCCTTATTTGAGGATTACAAATTAGTTGTAAATAATTATCTTTCTGAGAACATCATAGAACGCGTTCCATTTGAAGAAGAAAATCTAAAGCATAATATATATTTTTTATCTACCACATAGAGCAGTAATACGTACTGATAAAACTACAAGCAAATTGTGAATCGTATTTGATGCGTCATCACATACGAAAGCACAACTATCTTTGAACGATTTTTTACACACAGGGCTAAATTTTATACCTAACCTATTTTTTCTATTAATCAAATTTAGAGTGAATCCAATTGCATTTGTAGCTGACATAAAAATGGCATTTTTGATGATTGAAATAGACGAAAGTGAAAGGGATTTTACAAGATTTTTCTGGGATGAAAATCCAGGAATTGATTTGAAAACAAACGGCTTGATATTTTCCGAATGACTAGGGTTTTATTTGGAGTAAAATCAAGTCCATTTCTTCTTGCAGCTACGATAAAGCATCATCTTAAAAATATGTGGATTTTTTTTCCTGATACTTTTATAACCATCTTAACCAGTCATTGTATGTTGATGATTTTCTGTGTGGAAATGTCAGTGTCCAAGAAGCCTTGATGACCTGCATAGAAAGTAAACAAATTTTGGAAGATGCAAGTATGGATCTTCGGAAATGGAGGACCAACTCTTCCGAGCTAAATCAAAGGTTAAAAAATTTAAATTTTGAAGTAGATGAACATAAAGAGTCATTGAACACGTTGATAGCTTCAAAGGTCTTAGGAGTTGGTTGGAATGAAAAATCTGATACATTCTGTTTTGATTCCAGCGATTTAGGAACATTTCTATCTAAAAGAATTAATACAAAAAGATATTTGTTACAAGCCGCAGGTCGATTATTTGACCCAGTGGGTTCATAGGTCCTTATACGATCCGAATAAAATGTTTAATTCAGGAAATTTGGTGTTTAGGATTGGATTGGGATGACAAATTGCCCAAACAATTAGAAGTTTCATGGAATAAATGGTGTAACGAGATTCATTATTTAAGTGAAATAAAAATTCCTCGATATTACTTTCAAAACTTTTTGCCTTCAAATGCAACCACTATTCAGTTGCATTGCTTTTCAGATGCTTCCAAAAAGGCATATGGAACTGTCGCTTATTTACGCATAGAACTGAATGATAGAAATATTATTTCTAGTTTTGTAGCATCAAAAGGTCGGGTAGCTCCATTAAAAACTCTTTCGATCCCTAGATTGGAGCTTATAGGCACACTTTTATCTGAAAGGTTAAGTGACAAAATTTCAACTGCACTCATACTGCCTGTGAGTCGTTTTTATTGGACTGATTCGTCTATAACATGTTACTGGATCAAGGGGGATTTTAATAGACATGAAGTGTTTGTAAAAAATAGAATTAAAGAAATACAAAAACTAAGTGATCCCAAGGAATGGAGCTACTGTAAAGGAAAGGATAATCCCGCTGATTTAATAAGTCGGGGTTTGCCTTTAAATGATCTTAAAAATAACAAAATATGGTGGCATGGTCCCAAGTGGTTGACAATGAAACAAACAGAATGGCCATTATTTTCAGAACCTCTAATTGAAACCGAAATAAACAACGATAAATTAGAATTGAAGAAACCAATTAATGTAAATACAGCGGTTGAAAAGAGGCAAATTGAAAATAATTTAATCTCTAGATATTCCTCTTTTAGTAAATTAATTAGGATAAGCACTCTATGTTTAAGATTTATTTATAACTGTAAAGTGAACCCAGTATTAAGAAAAATAGACTGTATAAGTGCTTCTGAATTTGATCATGTTACGAAAGTTTTAGTAAAACAAGTACAATTAAATGAATTTCTAACTGAAATAAAGTGTCTCAAAAACGGACAACTGATTCCAAAGAGCAGCAAAATATCATCTTTAAACGTTTTTTTGGACGAAGATGAAATACTGAGAGTGGGAGGTAGATTGAAACATTCAACCCTATCTGAATTCCAAAAACATCAAATGATGTTGCCAAAGGCTCATCATTTAACTGATTTAATAATTGAACACTATCACAAGAAATCATTACATTCTGGCTTGCAAACCACATTATATTTATTAAGACAGTTTTATTGGATCCCATCGGGTTAGAACCGTGTAAGAAGAATATTAAATAAATGTATTACGTGTTTTCGCACGAAAACCCAGACAATAAACCAGATGATGGGAGATTTACCACGAGGCAGAATTGTGCCTTCTAGACCCTTCGAAAAAGTTGGATTGGATTACGCTGGTCCTATAATCACAAAACCAAATTTAAAAAGATCAAGAGTGACTTTAAAATTGTATATTGCCATTTTCATCTGTTTCAGTACAAAAGCCACTCATTTAGAAGTTGTTTCCTACTTGACCACAGAAGCCTTCCTAGCATGTCTCCGACGATTTATAGCAAGGGGATCCAAGCCATCCGTCATTTGGAGTGACAATGCAACGAACTTCAAGGGAGCAAGAAACATTCTTAATGAATGGAACGAAATTTGCAAGTCCAACAGAATTCAGCTATTCAGCGCGGAAGAGGGAATCGAATGGAACTTCATTCCACCCGCTTCTCCCCATTTCGGTGGATTGTGGGAAGCAAACATTAAGTCCATGAAACGCATTTTATTGAGGGTAGCGAAATCAGCTATCATGAACTTCGAAGAGTTAACTACGTTGGTGACACAAATAGAAGCAGTTCTGAATTCACGTCCCTTGTCTCCACTTTCTTCGGACCCCAATGATCTTAACCCTTTGACCCGGGGCATTTCTTGACGAACTGTGCTATTTCATCCTTTCCTGAACCTTATACTGCTTCGGATTCTTTGTCCTATCATTCCAGGTGGAAACTCATTCAATCCCTGAGAGACAAATTTTGGAACCTTTGGAGCACCGAATATCTGACACCTCTTCAGACCCGTGCTAAGTGGAGTGTACAGAACCCTAACTTGATGGAGAATCAGCTTGTTCTTTTAAAGGATCCCAACACCAAGCCCTTGGACTGGCCTATGGGGCGTATTATTGAAGTATTTCCCGGTAGTGATGGTCTTGTAAGAGTAGTTAATGTGAAAATCTCAACATGTATTTTAAAACAAGCCATCACAAAGGTAGTGCCTTTACCTACTCCAGTTGATCCTGCAACTGTAGAAAAGAACATTTGAATATTTTACAATTTCTTGAACTTTAACCTTTATATTATTCTATTGACATAATTGCTAATTTGATTTTTCAGTATTATTGATATAACTCATGTGATTTAAGAATTGCTAATTTTATTTCAGAATTATTGATGATGCATGTGATTTGAGAATTGAATTCATGTGCAACGGCTTGAAATTAATGAA